>CAKNXH010057027.1:0-24661 GCA_932178445.1 Andricus quercusramuli
AAAAAAAAGAAATATTACAATAAACAGGAACTGCTGGATTTTTATAATTTCTTAATATTTAGATCTCGCATTCGGCGTCTTGAAGTTTGATGCGAATCAATACTTTGCAATGCGAATCATCAACACTGCCGTTTCGCATTCAACGTGATGAAGTGTAATGCGAACCAGTACGAACTAATATTTTTAAAATCTTTTTTTTTCAACAGAAAACAGAATTGAATCGCATTCAAAATGTCAATACATTTTAATACCTTTGAACACGACGTCTCTTGCAGGAGAAAGAAAAAGAAAGAAGCAAAGAAAAGGAAAACTAGAAAGTAAAATCAATGAGAATTGAATGAATAAATTCTTATCCATGATAATGATAAAAGAAAATTGGCGTCTTAAATTTAAAGTTTCATAAAAAAAATTAGAATTTCAATAATAATTTATTTTAATTTATATAAAAAAAATAAATAAATATTTATGAAATAGCAATATCTAATTTACAAGAATAAGTTTCATAAATTAATCGTCAGTTGAATTCGATTATTCACGAAACAATGACGATGAAATTCAATTTGACGAATGTAGAAAGAAGAGAAAGAGAAGAAATAGTTCGAAAGAGTTCAATGCACTTATAGCAAAATTGTTTTTATCAAATTTACCTCTTTTTGGGTTCTTTATGCTTATCCCTTTTCTTTTTGCATCCCTCATGAAGGGTTAAATCCTTAAATTGCGCACTCAACACACATACTTTTGACAGAGACATTTTTGTAATTTCTTTCTTTTTATTTTTTTGTTCTATTAGAGGAAAATCTCTTAAGGTCGATCAGTTCGTACTAACTCGATTTCCACTTGAGATTTTCGGCGGACCCAGTTTGTTTTGGTTATCCCTTCCCTTCTTGGTCCCTTCGAAGGTACTTCGTTATGGGTATGATGTATAAGTATATTTATTATAAAAGAATTATTTACATCTATTTGTAAAAGCTTATTTTTTTTCTTTAAAAAATTTTCCTTATTCAACTAAAGATATTTTATTTGTTATTCACTTTTCAGAAAAATTCTCTAATTTGCGTAATTCAAAATTCAAAATTCAAAATTATATATTGTGATTGGTGCGTGTAAAGTTTTCATTTCTGGCGCGAAATTTAAATTACTAAGTTTTTACGCAGGGGAGTGTTATCTTATAAATAATAATAAATTTAGTGAATTTTTATACCTTCATCATTACTTATTATTAAAAGAAAAACAATAAATAAATTTTAAAATTTAAAGAAAAATGTACAAAAAATTAATTTAAAATTTGAAGGAAAAAGTACATGCTTGATTTAATAATTACTTAGATTTATTTACATCATATAACGATGAGGATGTTCAATAAATTATTGCAAATAAATCCTAAATTTAATATTTGTTTTCAGCAACCTCTTTTTTTGGAAAGCAGTAATTAGCAGAATATTTCCAACTGGTTGGCATGAAAATCAGATAAGTTTATTTTATAATTTAAAACAAAACAAAAATTTGAAGATCTTTTACTTTGTGTAATTTTTATTTCAGAGTTCATAGAGTCCCGGAAGATGTTACTCGGTCAATCTCCATGTTGATTAGGGACATTCAATATTAGGGAAGTACACAGAAATAAGGTAAAATTTATAATTGCATATTTTAATCTACCTTTATTTATAAGTTATATATATACATATATATTACTTTCTTATATGCTTTTTCTTTTTTTCTTTTTATTTATTAATTTTTTTTAATTGATAGTTTTGTCTTAGTCCATTTACGCTTATTTGATTTCTCCTTTTCTTATTCATTCATGAATGTGATAAATAATGTAGAATTATTTTT
This sequence comes from Andricus quercusramuli, assembly GCA_932178445.1. Classification (NCBI taxonomy): domain Eukaryota; kingdom Metazoa; phylum Arthropoda; class Insecta; order Hymenoptera; family Cynipidae; genus Andricus; species Andricus quercusramuli. The sequence goes on from CAKNXH010057027.1 coordinate 1,834, forward strand.
CTTGAGATCAAATAGCTAATTAAGTATTATTTGCATGTGCATCTTCATCAAGAGGGTCAATGCATGGGTACGCATATAATTTCAATTTATCGACGTGAACTATTTTTGTTTTATTTGGCCCAAGTCGAATTAACGCATTTCTTTTTCCCATAAGTTTTTCTAAAAGATAAGGACCTTTGAAATGAGGATCAAATTTTTTGTCTCTTCTTGTATCATTTTTTAGAAATACTTGGGATCCTTCTTTGAAATATTTTGGATTTAACTTCCGATCGTAGTAAGCTTTTGATTTTTCTTTAGCGTTTATCAATCTTTCGCGAGCTAAGGAATGAATATTGTCTAATTTTAGAAAATATTCCCTCAAATAATGTAGATATGTTTTATCAGGTGCTGCTTCTGCGAAACTAGACGGAAAATTGGCTTCACGACCAAATACAAGGGTATAAGGTGCGAATCCTGTGCTCTCGTGGACGGCAGTATTATAAGAAAAGACTGCGAAACGAAGCCATTCGTTCCAGTCTTGAGCAGTTCCCAAATTCCGAAGATACTCGATGAGAGTATGGTGACTTCGTTCGAGAGATCCCAGACTTTGAGGATGGTAAGCAACAGATTGCGTTTTTTGAATTTTGAAAATTTTGCAGAAAATTTGAATAACTTTGCTTGTTAAATTCAATCCCTGATCAGATTGAATAATTTTAGGACATCCGTACCTGGATATAAAATTCTCTGCTATAGATTGAGCGATTGTTGCAGAATCGGTAATTTTTAGAGGAATCGCGTCTGAGTACTTTGTGAAAACACATTGAATAGTTAAAATGTATTGATTTCCCCTAGCTGTAATTGGGAGTGGACCCACAAGGTCAATTTGTATTTTTTCAAAAGGTTCATTTGGGGTGTCAGTAATTATCATGGGCATTCGAGTTCCCATTCTTACTAATTTATTGCTCTGACAGGTTTTACAACTTCCTACTATTCTTTGCACGTCGGACTTCATGTTTTCCCAATAGTAAATTCATGTAATCCTCCAATAAGTCTTAGACATTCCTTTGTGGCCTCCAACCACAGATTCATGGAATTCTTTAACAATTTTATCGCGATTTTCTTTTAATGGAACTATTATTTCTCCGGAGCAAATTATTACATGAAGCCCGGTTTGCAAGAATTTTTGTCGAAAAATTTGCTCAATCGAAACCCAAGATACATCGTCTAGGTTATTTCCTGTATTTGAAATCTTGATTTTATTAACATTTAAAGATTCCAATGCTCGCTTCAGTGCTTCAATTACTCCAGATATCACATTCAAAAATAATCTATCATCTTTTTTATTTTTGACAATCAAACTGAATACGTATCTTCCCTTTTGTAGAAATACTACTACTTCCCCCAATTTAGAATTTCCTTGTACCAAATTGGCTGGATTGAACAATTCATGATCTTTTAATACTTTATTTGTTTCAGATTCTAACAAGCCGTCAGCTGAAACAAAGTGTGCAATATGACCTTTACCCATAAAGACCGTATCCTTGCTATAAGAGATACAGCAATCTGATATTACCAAGACTGATCTAGACTCTAGAGCATAAGAGTTACCTTCATCGGAAGATTCCTGCATCTCCTGGTATGGGAGCTCCTTTCCGCCGGCTTCCTCACCATTCCCTGGGGTTCGGGAAAACTTCGAGCCGGAATTTGGACCTCCAAACCCACTCAGAAATGACGAGGAACTGGGCAACGTCAGATACTGCTTTTTGGGCACCTGATTGATTTGAACTTCCGAAAGTAGCGAGGAAGAGTTAACTGGGTCGTTAGTCCCCTCGCCAGCAAGAGATGAAAAATCATTCTCACTGGGGAATTCTTTACTGAATTTTTCTGTCCCTTTTTTCGGATTTAGATTTTTTAAGCTACCAAGGTCCAAATCCCTCTTTCCCCACACCTTAAGCCACCACTGGTTGGTAGGCTTGCATTGATCACGGGGTCCCTGATGGCTATTCCCAGCAGTGTTTTTAAGATGTAGTACTTGCGAACACTGTGCCTGAGAAGCGATTTTTGATATGTCTAATCCCCTTAGACTCTCATTATCTTGGAGCTCTCTATCCTTTTCAACTTCGGCATTTTCTAGGATCCCATGACCTGCAAAAATCTGTCCGACCATTTCCTCGAAATTACTTTCCTGTAATCTCGAATTCATAACCTGATTGTCCTGCAAGGATGTCAAACAAACGAGCCCAGGTTCCAGGACTGGTTTTGTCAACCATAATTGTATTACCTTGGTTGTCATTACTTGAATCATGCGGATTTCGAGACAAGGCGTCTGCAATTAAATTAATTTTCCCTGGTTTATAGACTATCGTGTAATCATATTCACTTAATTTTATTCGCCATGGAGCGAGTCTGGAAACAGGATCTTTCAATCCATGAAGCCAGACTAGCGGTCGATGATCAGTCACCAATGTGAATTTTCGACCGTATAAGTAAGGCCGAAAATGTTTTACACAAAAAACTATTGATAAAAGTTCTTTTTCTATCGTATAGTAATTAATTTTTGCACTTTGAAGCGTTCTAGATGCAAAAGCAATGGGTAAATCTTGACCGATAGGTCCTTGACTCAATATGCCTCCCAATGCGTAATTCGAAGCATCAGTAGTAAGCACGAATGGTTTGGAAAGAACAGGATACTGGAGTATAGGTTCAGAACAGATCCTATCACGCAAAATTTCGAAAGAACGCTGTTCCGCTTGAGTCCATTTGAATTCGATTTTATCCTTCAAAAGCAAGGTTAAAGGTTTTGATTCCCTGGCAAAATTTGGAATAAACCGCCTATAGTAACCGATTAATCCCAGAAATTGTTTGACATTTTTCTTCCCTTTTGGTATTGGAAAATTTTTGACGGCCTCTATCTTTCGAGGATCTGGTTTTACGCCCTCAACCGTAATGATGTGACCTAAATAAACGATTTCCCGTTCTAAAAAATAACACTTACTTGGCTGAAGTGTCAAACCCGCCGATTTGAGACGACCTGACAAAGCTTTTAATTTTCTGGAGTGTTCTTCAAGAGATGATGCATATAGGACTATATCGTCCATATATACGAAAAGTTCTATCCCTTGAAGTCCTGTCAAAACCTGATCCATGACACGTTGGAACGTGGCAGGCGCATTTTTCAAGCCAAATGGCATACGAGTAAATTCATAATGTGAGAAAGGGGTAGAAAACGCGGTTTTTTCTCTAGAATCATGGTGCATGGGGATCTGGTGAAATCCAGATGCTAAATCCATGACTGAAAAATACTTTGCTCCACCAAGTTGATCTAATATGTCGGTAATATTGGGGAGCGGGTACGCGTCACCCACTGTTTTTTCATTTAGTTGTCGATAGTCTATGACCATTCTCCAACGTTTATTACCCTTAGGATCCAATTTTTTTGGAACTACCCACAAGGGAGAATTATAAGGAGATACTGATGGCCGAATTATTCCAGAAGAAAAAAGTTCATCTATCTGTTTACGGATCTCATCTCTGTGAATAGGCGGATACCTGTATTGTTTAACATGCACCGGTTTGTTATCAACAGTAATGATTTTATGAGAGGTTACATTAGTAGAACCCAATTTATCACCAGGTATAAAAAATTGGTAAGGATATTCAGCAAAAATTGGAAGAAGACTCTCGCGTTCTTCCTCATTCAAACCCTCTAGATTGACAGTTTTAAGGATTTCAGCAAACCTACTTGCTGCTTCTTTCTGTTTATCATTTAAACTCATTTTTCCAAAATCGTGTAACACGGGTGGTATCACTTCACATTCCTCTAATTCAACGGGTGGTAGAGTAAGAAGAACATCTCTAACTGTTGTATTCACAACAAAGATCTTAGCAGTACCATTATTATTTAAAACTAAAGATTCCCCACCAAAAATTCCTGGTCCACAAGAAAGTCTCCTCACATATCCCTCTTTTAAACTAGTCTCTTTCAAGGTCAATTCTATTAACTTTTTCGTTCTTGCAGGTAGTCTAACCGTTCGGTGAGAAAGTAGAGGAAATTCCTGATGACCGAAATGAAGAGTATCGTCTACGAAATTTAGGACAGCATGTTGTTGCTTCAAAAATTCGATCCCGAGAATTCCATCTTGCTCTATTGGAAAATTCGAAGCCACAACTTGGAATGGGGTATCAGTATTTTTGATGAATATTTTAACTTCCCCTTTTGTAAGAATCATATTAGAACCTATTCCTACCAATTCGTATATTCGCTTAGTATTTATCCAAACGCGCGAATCAAGGGCTTTTTCTTTGATCAAATTCACACTTGATCCAGTATCCACTAATAAATTAGCCTTTCCATTTAAAAAGGATGAATTTTGAAATCCGAAACATTGGACAGAGTCAAGCTTACTATTATTTTCTTGTTTAATTTGCGAACTAGCTTGTACATGCGCAACTCGTTTTCGCATTGTAAATTTTGACTTAGAATTTTCTATTAATTTAGAAGTCGAGGGAGTCGCTTCTGATTTTATGTTGTGGACATTATCCCAACATTTTAATTGAAGATCCGCCTGATGCACCTCAGAAATGGCCTCTTCCAAAGTCTCAATTCCCTTATTGTTTCTAATTTGTAAGAAAATTTCACGGTCTAAACCTCGCATGAAATTTCCGACGGCTGCGACCTTATAAGCTGCGCATATGCTATTGCCCCTTTCGCCAGGTGTATCGAGTACAACTTGGGCTGTTAATTTATTTAATATTTGGATCACTCGGCCCCCATATTCAGGAACTGTTTCATCTTTCCCTTTTTTTACATTAGTTGATTGCTGCATTAACTGGCTAGCATCTTCTTTAGGGGAATAAATCTGTTGGAAAGTTTTTAGAATTTCATTCAAACTTATTTGATCTTTATCCTGAATCTGAGCCCGAGCTTCCCCAATTATTTTATTTTTCACTAACATTGTGAGATATGGAATTTCCGAATCGTTTACTAATCTTAACGCACCCTGTAAAAAGGAGAGCATTGAAGTAGATTATATGGCATTGAAAAAGTCGTACACTTTAATGCCTATAAATCCAAAGAAATTCCGTTTTTGTCCGAATGCGCTTCATGGCATTAGACAGTTTTCGTTCGAATCATTTTGAATCACACAAAAAAATTATGGCATTAAAGTGGCTTCTCTGTGATGCCGTTGATTTAATGCCATTGAATACATTTGAATGACTGTATCAGTTTAATGCCATGTAATGCCTTCAGCGAGCGAAGGCATAGAATGGAACCAATGCTATTGAATTACCAAATAAGCCAAATGCTTTTTCCGACTCGATATATCGAATACAATCAATGCATTCGAATGCCGTTAAATCAACATTCGGACAAAAACGGAATTTGTGTTGATTTATAGGCATTAAAGTGTACAATTTTTTCAATGCCATATAATCCACTTTAATGCTCTCCTTTTTACAGGGCAGCTTCACAATGTTCTATGAACATTTTTACGGACGTATTTTCACCATCAAATACGGGAATAATGTCACGAACGAGTTTTGAGACTTTAGAGGGGTCCAATTTAGTAGTTTCAGTGTGAGGTGACATTAACACGGACACAGATGTTTCGTGTCTTTGCAAATCGCTTACTAAAGTTTCATTTCCGGATCCTGATCTCGCGGATAAGATTTTATCACTATTATTTGAACTTGACCCATTATTTTTATCCCGTGGTGCAACGGAATTTTGAGTCGGCATGAGTGCGTCAGACGGACCTGCAATTGTGGAGTCGCCTCCTCCAGAATCCCTTACATTTTGATTTTTCCTGGGCGAGAAGGTTTTAGCCCCTTTCATTTGCGTTTGAGCGCGTGTACGGCCCATTTTAAATTAATATTTTTTTTGTTATACGTGCATAAGAAATGCTACTTTGCACGTCTGTTTAGCAACCGCGAAATGCTGAATTCCCCACCAAATCATTACTGCAGTGTGCTAAACTGCGTTTCTTAGATGTCCTTGATTATTTTTTCACGCAAAAAATATATTACTTCACGGCAATGCACGTTGCCGCCACCTGTTGGTATTAAAAAGAATGAGTCTACACTCGGGGAATCCCAAGCTTCTATTATTTTTGATAGCTACATAACCTATTGTATAAGAGTAGAATAGTAGATGCGTTCGTGGTGCAATCGTGCATTGTGGAAAATGAGCAAAATGAACTCCAGAACTTGTTCTACTTCTTGAAAAATCAAAAATCAGGTACAAAAATGTTTACATAATCTTTGTGTTATTGATTGAATTACTTTCTGATTATTCTTTGTAGATAATTTCTTCTGTCGGGGGGCTCTGCCCCCCGAACCCCCCGGTGCCCCCCCCCCCACCCCTCCGTTCCCACTTATAACAAAAAATAGTATGAGTAACTCGTGCGGGGCCACCTATTGCCCACTCGTTGCTCAATATACTATTCTTTTCTTTCAGGCCTTAGGTAAGGAATAAATTCTGATGATTATTCTAATCAGAATATACAATAATCCAATAGTTTGGCACTCTTGCACACAAAAACACTCTTTCTATGGGGAATAAATTCACTTATTATCGAGCACTGTATTTTCCTCTCTCGTCGAAAATTTAATTTTCAACAGAGGAGGGGATTCACTTCACTTATTGCACTTTTGGCATCCTCCGAAGTGACAGATCCTTGGAGTCCAAAAATTGTCCTAGGTCCTTGGAAGTCCTTCCGGTTCCTGTGTCCTTCCTATTCCTCCCGAGTCCCTCGGTGCCGTACCCCTCTTGTAGGCCGGTCCAGCGGTGCCTTAACCCTTCCCGGCAGGCGCGGATCCAGAGGGGGGGCCACGGCGGCTTAGCCCCCCCCCCCCCCAAAGCCCAGACCCGAATTTTTCAAATAAGATAATTGAAGTTTACTATCCCACCATAAAGAAACTAATTCGGGAGGATTGCGGCGAGTTAACGTGCTTAAATTTGCCCGAATTCTGCTTTCTGATTCGTTGAAACGAGCTGAGCCAGCGCGAATTAAATGCTTGTCAATTTGCCTTAATTCGTGGTCAAGGTAATTCCGAAAAAAATTAATAAAAATTGCATGCATCGAGTCTCGAACCAGCGATCCCAAGTGTGTAAGTCCAGAGGACAACACTGAGCTACAGAAAACATTAATATATATTAACAACAAATCCTATATGCGCCCACACTTGAGTTATACCTTAAGAATTCGATTGAATAGGCCAGTTTTTAAGTGTATTCGCGCTGCGAATTCTGGCGAATTGGAGCTTGACTTACAATCTAGCGGATTAAAATGAATTGGCCGACACTGAAATTTTTGACACTTTCAAATGAATAAGGTCCCCTAAAATATTTTCGCTGAATTCAGACAAATAGGATATTTTAAGACTATATTACTCTGCACGAATTTACACACATAAAAAGCAAGAAAATTGCCATCACGATTACTGGGACTAAGGTGACGATTACTGGGATGTCTACCTTAACTGCATAAATTAAAAAATGGGAAAATTAGTGTAATTAAAAAAAAAAACTAAAACATAAGGTGTCAAAATACTTTTAAAAAGAAGTCAAAAACTTCGGAGAAAGCTTACTATTTTGAAATTTATCAATATTTTTAAAAACATTAAAATGTGTTTGCTATATTGAACAGAAATTTCACAGAAAAAACAAAGCGTGAATCTAACGCTAATTTCAGGGTACCATTTCCCTTCAAAAAAAATTAGTCTTGGTAGTGTGAATGGTACCACTACAAAAGGTATCGTTTCCCTTGGATTTGGGATATGAAAAGTCACCTGTAGTCAATTTTTTTTACAGTTTTTGCGGCAAAAATAATAAGTGATAGTTTCGTAGCCCAACTCCAAGCGAGATGGAACCCCATGTTAAAATTAGGTGCAGCAAAATTTATCCCAGAGTTTTTATTGTGTTAATTTAAAAACTTCAATGTCCGGGAAACCAGGAGATGATCAGAATTTTTTGAGAGCTGGAAATAACAGTGAATTTATTTTTTGGCCGGTATTTTTACAAGTTTTTCAAAGAAAAACCTATCCAATCATTTGAAATATCACAAATTTCATGTCACAAGATATATAATGCAATTCAACATAAGTTTCATTTCAACTTCTTTTTAAATGCTAAGTTCAGTTGTTAACTTTTTCAATTATGAAATCATTCAGTTTGCAATGTGGAATTCGAAAATCTTTTACGATCCAAATTTTCCATTTTACATCTTTATTTTTGAGGGTACATTTTCAATTAAAAGAATGTTGAAGTGCAGTTTTGAAGACTTACACAATACACGATTAATATCTTTCGAAACTGAAAATTTTCGACAAAAAATGTTTTAAGTTGATCAACTGTAAATATAAATTAAGTAATGATTTTAAAAATTAAACTGTAGTTCGTGTATTCGCAATTGAACAATAATTGATTGATTTTATAGCACGATTCTGAATCTGATGAAATTAAACAATTTACAGATTTTTACGTTAAAAATTGAACTGTTTTAATTCGAAAGCCGTAGTAGTTAACAAAATGTAAACTTCCGATTGAAACTTTATAAATTATCTGCTGTTTCAGTCTAAAATATACCATTTTTAACGACTTCAATTATGAAAATTATTAATTAAAAAAAAACAACAATTTTTTAATAGTCAGCAAAGTTTGACTGTTTATTTAAAATGAACAATTATAAATGAAATACTGAAATCCGAACAATTTGAAACTGAATTGTTTGAAACAGAAAGCCTTGAATCGTTAAAATTTCGGAGAGCTGATCGTTACAATGTTAATTTTAATTGTTCTAATTTAAAATTTTGTATTTGCAAGTGAAAATGTTGAATATTGATGTGTAAATAACAAATAAAAATGTATCCATTCAGAAAAAATTCGAGTAAGCTGAGGAGATATATTTAGAAGTTTTTAAATAAAATTTTGAAGCTTTTAAGGATTTTGTAAGGTCTTAAGATAATACAAATATTGTTTTAAGATTCGTGGGAAAATTTTCGATTGATTTTTATTTTAAAAAATTAATTTCAACAGAATATTTAAAAATATTTTAAAACGGACGCAAATTTTGATGAACAAATAAAAATTGAACAGTTATAAATTTGGAAAAAATTGATTTTCTAGTAAAAAAAACAACATATTTTTAAGAGAACGTTTTAAAAGATTTCAAAAAAAATTTAAATGTATAAATAACAATTGAATAATCATCCATTCAAAGCGATTTAAACTTAAAATAATTCAACTTCTAATTTAAAAAGTGTTCAATTGAAAAAAATTATAATTTTTCAATTTTTCCAGGATTTCAACCGGGAATATGAATATCGCAAAGAGTGGAAATATACGCCAAAATTTTGCTCTTTAAAAATAATCGTTTTATAGTTTATGCTTGACTTCGAAAATTGTATGAGTATTTTATACTTGTTAAATAATGATTATACCATGACATGCAAGACGCAGCTTGTAAATATAAAAACATGGTTTTTATTGAAACATTTGTTTATTATGTTTATAAGATTTGTGAATAATATATTTTTATAATTTTTAATAAACATTCAAAGCAAATAAATAACTATAAAATGATTATTACCTTCTCCCCCTCCCCCTTAAGAGTGGAGGGGAAGGGGAATTATTGGATGGCCCCCCCTAAAGCCCTTCTCTGGATCCGCGCCTGCTTCCCGGGCAGGTCCCTCCGTGCCGTGACCCTTCGCGGGCCCGGTGGCTGCTTCGGTTCAAGCTTTAACTTGACCTCTCTCCAAATTTCTCATACTAACGGGTCCTGGGCCTTAAACGTGATCGCCCCCGGATTGTCCGCTAGTATTCGAAAAGGATTGAGGCGCTTGAACTTATATTTCAAATTTGTTGAAATGAACATTATAATTCCCAATTGTTTACAATAAATTGTCACATAATCCAGTTTTTGTTCACTAATTAACAAAATGCAATTTCACAAATTATTTAAATTCGTAATTTACGCGCGCGTTCCACGCCAGATTTATTTTTATAGTTCATTTATTTGAGGTTTCATTATTTTGAAACTATTAATGATCAAAACGATCCATCAGGTTTTCACCTCAAATTATTCTAAGTCCAAAGTGGACTTGAAAATTACAGAAGAGTTGACGTCGAATAAAAATGATAGCGAGATAAAATCTAGCGTTTCGGCCCGCTCGCACCTATATTTATGACCTTTCAAATTGGTTCCCAAAGGGTGGGAAACCAATCAGCGATTACATGTCGTCACTATGGACCAATTATATTTTATGTCACGTAGGTGCCCTACGTGACAATTCGCAGGTCGCCGCAGATGAACATGGATTTTTATGATCTAAATTACTGGATTGAACCAGTTCGACGGAAGGGTTTTCTTCGCATGAAACCCGCGGAAGTCGGAGAGATGATTCATCCCGTATGTGAATTTATGCACGTAATCCTTTCATGGAGAAGAGAGAGAAAAACTGACTGAGTTCACTTTTATATTATTTGATATTTCAATTGAATGCAGAAATTGAATTTCAGCTTGTTTGTAATTCTTATGAATTAAACTGAATTTTAAATTTGAATTCTTTGATTGGTAAGGAAGATTCCCTTCTTACCATCAAATCTAAATTTCATAAATTTTAGTTACGGCGATTCGCACGCCGTTACAATCTCTAAGCTAGTGTCGATGCTGATTGACTGTAATTTTCTTACTTGCGCGTGGCTATACCTTGTGTTGGTTGGATCATGGTTCGGTCTCATAGACCTTTTCATTTAAGAAAACGATGCTGCGCAAGCGCGAAAAATATATGACACATCCGTGAGTTTCGAGCAGTTCCTCCCTGGGACGTATGTGACAACAGTAAATATTAACGCAAAAGAAATATTTTGAGCAACTAGAAGTTAAAACACTTCCCACGAAAAAAATGTCTGATCTACCAGGAGCAAATCTATTAAGGGCATGTGATACATAACAAATTATCGATTTTAGCAGTGTTCAATTCCCCCGGCTTTTTTCCTACAATAATAAAGATTTTGCCTCAGAATTTTGGGGAATGATAGCGAATACGCTAACGGACGTCCCCGAACTCTTCTTTTATGGAATAATTTTAAAAAATTTAATTTTGCTAAATTTTATTAATGTGTGTGTATTTTAAGGTTATGTGTACTGACGTCATCGGTACAACAGAGACCTACATTATCGGAATGACAGAATGCTGAAAACCGTTCCTAACCTCAAAATGGTGCACATACAGAAAATTTGTATTTAGCAGAATGAAATTTTTTTGTTATTATCCCTCAAAAAAGAGTTCGGGGACGTCCGTTATACTATTTTATAGCATCTCCGAATTCAGTTTTAAAATTTTTTAATTTTTGTGGACCAAAACCCGGGGGAACTGAACCTGATTTTGGAAATTGTAAAAGTGACAGTCGGTAAAAGTCGTGCTTAGAATGTAACTATTATTTTATTTAATTTCCAAAACTCTGTTTAATATTTCGAAAAGGTAACATTCCCGATAGTGCACTTAAAATGCATATTGAAAATTGCGCGAAATGCAGTAAAAGTGATATGTGGGTGAGGTTATGTGCGCGCAGGGACACGTATTTTTCCAGCATAAAGAATGTAAACAAAGACACTTATAAACTTTTTTTTTTAAATAAATTTTCATCTGAAATGTATTTCCTCAGCTGTTACAATTATTAATTACAATATAGTGACGTTAATTAAATGTTAGAATTACATCATGCCGTGTCTTTTTTTCATTGCTAAAAGTGAAAAATTACAACTTCGTCGTGAATATTTTATATGAATGACCTAAATTCAATTTGAGAAATAACAATTTTCGAAAATATATTTAACCAAAAAATAAGTAACCATCGGAATATTACTCAAAATTCAATAATTTGTGAACAACTCATTTAATTCGAGGTATATAATACAACAGAATGATGTAAATTGATTTCCTGTTACACTTTTTACTTAAGAATTTCATATAGTTCATTCAGAAATATTTTGTGGACATGGCGTACTATAATTCTGAGAAAATATGAATTTTTTGAATCTCATATTATGCCATGTCCAAAACCAATTTTCCACATCGGATAAAATACATTCGTAATAGTATTAAAATTTGTGCCAATATGTTCTTGATCATGCATTATTTTTGTACGATGAACTTATTTCGGCATTTGACAACGTTTTTATAGGGTATATTATCGTCAAACTTTGAACCTCATTTTCCCAGTTTCACAGTTGAGGGATATAGCGTACTATAACTTTAAATTTATGCAATACATTCATTATTTTTATGAAATTAATTGTTGATTTATTTATGAATAAGTTGAAAATGAAATCATTTTCATTCACTCATGTATTTAGCAAATTACATGAATTTCAATACTGACAACCCCCTTATAATGGCAGCTATAAATTCATTTTCGACTACATTTCTTTGAAAATGCTTCATTAACCGTTTTTTACAAATGTTTTTATCATTACAGATAATTTCATTGTTATGTAAAGCACTATTTTTCTACTATTCTAATTCTACCATATACATGATGTAAACATAACCTGCATTCTACATACAGGTCAATAAGTTGTTGTTTTTTCCCTTTGGTATATTGTTTTCTGCACTTCAAACACCTTTCTAACTGACAACTAGTGTTTTCGTCCACCTTTTTATGCTGCAATTCACCACCTGGCACATCTTTTTCATACAATTTAACATTAAAATTTGGTATCACAGTGTACGTTTTAACGACAGTGCTCGAAAACTTTAAATGCCCGCTAAGTATCATGGCGGCGCCTAAGCTTCCGCTCTTAAATGAAAAGGTCTATTATTCCGTCGTGGTGCAACCTGAGTCCTACATTTCTTAGTGTTCATAATAAATGTAGCCAGCAATAAAGCAGTATAAAGTATAAACTATACATTAAGGAAAAGAAATCATTGAAAGATCGTTGTAATTACGCTCTCATTGAAAATAAAGTTTTAACGTGGAAAAACATCTCATCGACATTCTTCAAGAGCCTAAATGGTGAATGTACACCTCATCGTGTCTGCTGGGTCTTTAAGGATACTTTATCTCACTTTTTATGAGATATCCATTCAAGCAGGTTATAATTTAATGTTTTATTTTATTTTACACAACGATAGATTAAATAAAAAACTCCCGTCACGATTAAGGCTGCCACTATATGTCCGTCTGGACGAATGAATTTGTTCAGGAAATTTCGTCCAGTCACAGCCGATAACCAGTAATCTGATAAATTTACTCGAAGAAATTTATTGGCCTACAAAAATAATGTAAATTATGAACATTTTTTGTTATTATTATGTAGATAATTTTACAAAGTATCTCAATAGACGCTAAAATTCGTCTACGTCAGCTAGACTGATAAAAAACCTTCAAGTATTTCGTACGGCTATACAATTTGCTGGCAATACTGGCTTTCGCTAGTATCCGGATAAACAACATAATTCGGTTACACAAATTTTGTTGAATAAGTATTTCGTATTTAACAAAATATTTTTTTCCATTTCCTCTAATCCTAATTATGGTAAAAATGGTGATAAACGAGATTAAGAAGAGTACATTGATTTTTAATGTATTTAAAAATGTTTTAGTTTTAATCAACCTATGCCTGCCAGTGAATCAAAATGATGGTATTATTGAATTATATCAAATTGTCGTGGATTGGTACATAACCTCAATTTTTTAGCTGACCGGTGAACGGTGGTGTTAGGTGAAATATGGCTTAATTATGTTCCGACAGGAAATTTAATAGGATTTATGGGAGAAAATAAATAAATGGACACGATTCGTTTAGACACTTTTTTTTTATAAGGTATGTCGTATTTAAGTAAAATATATTATTTCCGTTAGTTATAACCAGGGCTGAGATTTTAACCAAAAAGGTAGGGAGGCCCTAAGTTGGTGACTAGGAAGGGAGGGTGTGAGTTTCTGAAAGTATCTCAAATTCCATGGGAGCAGACCAAAATTTAGAAAGAGGTGGTGGATAGTAGAAGCCACGCTTGACGAAACTATATTTTCAGCACGACACCAACCCTTTTGACAAAATCGGGGGAAGTGCCAAAATCCTAAGACTTTATTCTTTCTTATTATAATAAGAATTTGATCATTTCTTGCGGTAAACGGCGTGAAAGTGAAATCTTGGGGAAGACATAATTCAGAAGAGAAATCGAGAATATGACGTCAGATTTCATTCGAAGCAGACGAAACTTATCACACTTGCAAACAATATATTTTCACTCACAACACCGACACTTTTGATAAAATCGGAGGGGAGGCCCGAAATGGTTTTACAAAATCCAAAAAGGCCCGAAATCCTGGCGAGGTGGGCGGCGGGTACATTTTTTCGAAGTCGCTTTTCCCCCTCGAAAATTAAAAGTTTTTATTACTGATATTTTTTTCATAGGATGCGTATTTTTTGAGATACTTCGATGGCTCAAGATAAAAAGACACCCAGTGTAATATATGTACTCGATGCGCTTTTTGGCGAATTTCGAGAAAAACTGATTTGAAAAATTCAGCGCAAATCATATGTCTATAGCGCCATTGACTTCGTGATTGCTTGGCTTAGGAGCGGAAGGCTGCTTGTTTAATTAAATGTTTATTTATTTAATTATTTGTATAATTTAATCAAATTAAGTTAATATTAGAATTATTTAATATATCTTATTGACATTGCGCATTTTTGTATTTCACATTGGTTTGCACCGGCTTGTGGCACGTGCCAGATTGCCATTATTGGGTGATTTCGTTTACTTTCGCCAACGTTCGCATTACAACAACAACTGTTGCATTATACATGATATATTGTGTATTTTATAAAATATATAATACATATTATATCAATTATTTAGTGTTATGTAATATTATTCTGGCCAACGGCCATACCACGCTGAAAAAATCAGTTCTCGTTAGATCACTGAAGTTAAACAGTGTTGGGCACGGTTAGTACTTGGATGGGTGACCATTCGGGAATACTACTGCATGTTGTTGGCTAGTCGTGGGTGTGGTGAGCCCCCACTTGTCGTTATTTACTACAAGAAACTATCCACCTACAAACACTACCCGAATCGGGTAGTGTCACGCCTACCCCGAAAGGGAAATGGTTTAATGGTATACATACATAAGTATTATTTCTCGATTACCGAACATTTATTTATTCGTTTTTTGACGGTCTTCTACTTATTTGCATATTTTCATATCTTCATTTTTACAAATATTCATTCCCAGCCCTATGAAACATTCGTTTTTTTTTAAATTGTAACACGCGCCCATTATGATGTTTATGTATCTATCTATCTATCAATATATGTATCGAAAGCTGTCTATCTATCTCATGAAATCTGTCCATTTATCGAAATCTATCAATCTACCGAAATCTATCTATCGGAATCGATCTATCAATCTATCGAAAATAGATAGATTTCATTAGATAGATAGATTTCGATAGATTGAAAGATAGATATATGAATATCAGAATGGGCGCGTGTCACAATTTAGAAAACGAGTATTTCTTAGGGTTAGGAATGAATATGCGTAAAAATGAAGATATGAAAATATGAAAATAAGTAGAAAACCGTCAAAAAGCGAAGAAATAAATGTTCAGTAATCGAGAGATATTGCTTACAATTCAGAATTATATTACACGATACTAAATAATTTATATAATGCGTAATGCAATAGTTGTTGTAATGCGAACCAATGTGAAATACGCAAAGTGTCAATAAAATATATTACAAAATTATAATATTTACGTGATTTGCTTAAATTATACAAATAATTGAATAAATCAATATTTAATTAAACAATGTGCAAAAAATACAGACATCGAGAATCGAACGCGCAGCCTTCCGCTTCTAAGCCAAGCAAGTTATCGCCTGAGCCATTGGATCATCTGAAAGTCAATGTCGCTTTGAATGTTCCAAACCAGTTTTTATCGAAATTCGGCAAAAATCACATCGAGAATATATATTATAATAATATATAATAATTATAACTAAAAACTTGTACAAAATTTCTAAATCTCGCGCGGGCATTTTATATAGGAATTACAAATGCACACATTTTTTCTACATTTATTTTCGCAAAAGCTGGCTTATTTTTGTATATTTAGAGAACTAATTATTTCTGTTAGGAAAATTTGCTAAAATCAGGGTGTCTAGCGACCTGGAAATCCGGGAATTTGCCGGGAATTTTGTAAAACCAAGATTTCACTTTCACCCCTTTTACCGCAAGAAATGATCAAATCCTTATTATAATAAGGAGGAATAAAGTCTTAGGATTTTGGGTCTTGTCACCGATTTTGTCAAAAGTGTCGGTGCTGTGCAGAAAATATAGTTTTGTGAAGCGTGTCTTCTATTATTGATCATTTCTTTCTAAATTTTTGTCTGCTCCCTGGGAATTTATGAGATACTTTCAGACGAAACATTTTCCCATCAACAATTTACAAAATTGTATCGACTGCGAGGCCACTACAGTACATGTAAGTGTAATTTAATTTCTTCTCAATAAAAATAAAAATTAAATATACATATTTTCCAGTGAAGGAAAAATTGGGGGTTTGGACTTGGAAAAAATTCAGAGCCAGTTGGCCATTTTCAAAGTCGTTTAACCAACACCCTTAAGACAATGTGAGCGAAACCTGAAAAAAATTTTACATTTTTCCAAAATCAACTTAAGTTCACACAAAACGCGATATCAAGTTGGAAATTTTGGAAATTAAATATGAAGCACTAAGAAACGCGGGTCTAGCCCTGTTTTATAATTATAACAAAAATTTTTTTTGTTGGTTTTTAATCATTATAAAAATGTAGGATCAAACCCAGTTTCTTAGTGCTTCATATTTAGTTTCCTAAATTTTCAACTCTATATCGCGTTTCGTGTGAACGTAAGTTGGTTTTGAAAAAAAATGTGAAAAAAGAACAAGTTTTGAGGGTACGCTCATATAGCCTTAAGAAAATTACTTTGATTTTAAATTTAGTTTTTAATTTTTAATAATAACATTTGAAGAGTGCCTCGGCAAAAGCATGTAAGCCCATGGGTACACATTTTTCGGGAATAACCGATGGTGACTCCCTATTTTACTTAACAAATTCTCAGTATCATCTAAACTCAGCCTCAATAGTTTAAGTACATCGACGTTTACTTCTCTAGGTAGTGTAATTAAATGGTCCTCTATTATATCTAGTGAATTTTTATCTTAAGGTACATTATAATTATGTTTTATTGTTTATAAAATATTTGTTATACTCTACGTTTTTTTCTAAATACAATTGTACGTTATCTTTCAGAATTGTACATCCTGGTCCTTGAACTAGAGTGTTTCCGGTTAGCTTTACTGTGGTTAATGAGTTCTCGTATACAAGTTCTAAGCTAAGTCTACGTGTAGGTAGTATTATGTATCCTTTGTTAGTTAAAATATAACTGTCGCTAAGGTAAAGGTACCTATCATGAAACATGTCCCAATTATGAAACAGTTTGACAAATAATTCAATTTATAAATAATTTTAAATTATATTTTTGAGTAAAAGTTATTATATTAATAAGTATGAAAGTTAAGCTTTTCATCTAAATAAACAGCAAGTATGATTTTGAAGTTTTTAACACTGAAAAATAATTTTAATTATGTAACCTGCAAACTCGGGAAAATAGACTGCCATTTATCCGACTCAGAACTCTTGATACCGCTAATTTGTTTTATCTCGTGTATTCACAAATTACAATAATTTCACATGTGTAACAGATTAAATGACAGCTTAAGGTTCATAGATTTGAGATTACTGCACTTTTTCTTTATTTGGATACAACTTTATTTATTAATTAGCTGTTTCGTAATACGTACACCTTTCTCAACACGGTCCGTATTTATGGAACGGAGAAACATGGGTGTTTCATATCGACGGGCACGTTTTTAACGCTTGCTCCTATTTATGGAACAGAGGTACGTTTGCAATAAAATGTGTTTTTTGCAACACTGTACGGGAAGTTCTCTGTATATGCACCAAAAAATGAGCAGAAAATGGCCGATTCTTGATGAAGTCAAAGTGTGCGGGAATCATAACATTCCCGCACAAAATTTCATGCGGGAATGTTGACCATCAAGCATACTTTGAAGGAAAGAGTGTATCTGTAGTATTCCACGCACGGAAATTAAGGGAACCGCTAGTTTCTGATTGGTCGCAAGAATTATCACAACCAATCTGAAGCCACCGGATGCGTGATCCAACACTATAAGCTGCCATCGGTCAAAATTTTACGCGCGCGATTCAAAATCGCCAGATTACAGCTAATTGCAGAATTTGTCAGCTTTTCTTTTATTTTTTTGTTGTCAGGATTTCGTCAGCTGAGAAGTTGACCGTTTAGGTTAGTTTGCCTGGTGCAACTTCGTGTGTGTATATTTGGGAAGCTTACGTTTGAGAGAGTCGAGTGTAAATAATTTTAGTTCGTTTTTATTTCCTCTAAGGGGGCTTCGCCCCCCGAACCCCCCACGGGGGCTCCGCCCCTCGGCCCCGCCGGGGCTCTGCCCCGGACCCCGCCCTCCCCCCAACAATCTTATTCCCTACCGATATTTCTTATGTCACGAACTTTCCTTTACAGGGTTTGTCAATTCTAACGAAAACTTGTATTCAATTTATTTATCTCTATGAATATTGAAATAATTGTTGACTGTAGTATTTAGTTCGATTCAATATAGAAAATAAGCCATATTAATATAAAAAACACATTTCTTTGCTGTTCCATAATAGGGACATGCATTATGGAACACCAGTACAAGAGCCCAAAAGTTGTTTCGTAATAGGTACGTAAAGGTCGTTCCGCTTTTTCACAAATATAATAACATTGCTTAAACTAAATTAAACTTTTAATAGGTGTTTCGCGTTTAGAAAAGATCAGCGCATTCATTGATATACAAATTTTGAAAATATATTCTACTATCGTGCAAAAATTAATGAAAATCTCAAAACCCACGCAAAATTTGTCTCATGATAGGTACCTTTACCTTATGTAATTTAAAAGGTGAGAGGATACATTTGGCTTTCTCTTGTATTTTTTTAATTATACTGGCGTCGCAGTTGTCTGTACCTATTATCCTATAATCTGGTTGATTTCGATGGCAAATTTTGTATTGGGCTAAGTCTTTAAATTTATTTAGTGTGTCGGCGTCGAGGTGATACCTAGTTCTGTGTACTGTCTCGAATCCCCGAATGGTGTCCGTTAGAATTTGCGGTGTTAATATTTCAGTGTACACAATTCCATGCTTCCCATCATTTATTGCTGTTAATAATGTGTCAATATCTTCTGTTAATTCTTCAATCAAAATTTCGCAAGATTGAATTTTTGTTGTAACGAATAAATTCTTCGTATTGTTGTTGAGACTTCTTCTGATTTGCTCGGCGTTACGAAGATCTTGTTTTAATTGTGTTTTTAACTCACCTTAATTAATCGAAGAAGAGTCCAGTAATACTTTTAATATTTTTGTATGGTTTTGTAAGGCTTGAGCCATATTTTTATTGTCCGAGTATAATTGATCGAATTCTTCGTTGATATGTTCGAGGTCGTTATTTTTTAAGGTCCCAAACAGAGTTTTAGCGATATCCCCAATAGCATTAATTAATCCTCTTCTGTGTTGTTTGTGTCTCATTATGTCGCGAACTATATCTAACCTTTGTTGCAAGCTCGTATCGTTGATACTTATCAATAGCTTCCAGGTTTCATGGTAAAGGTGGGCTGTTCCTATTTCTTTGATAAATATATTTCCGGTAATTGGTGTTCGGGTGTAATTTCCTTTCGTTGTCCAGATTTGCATCCGAATTGTCAGTAATGCCAAGATCTTCATTCTATAAAAAATAAGGCATGATCTGGTTAACGTGGATTCTCGTTCTTTCGTTGTTAAACAATATTATGTAGTTATTGTTATCTAGCTTTTTTATTATAGTTGCGGGTCCTTTCCAACTTGCAGAGAGTGTGTTGGTCGCATTGTGAGTGATGATCTTGATCAGGTCTCCCGGCTCATAGATAGATTGTGGTAAGACTATTTTGGAGTCTTGGTACCGTTTGTATTTTTCTTTCTGTAGGTGTAACTTTTCCTTCGCTTTCTGCAGGTACCGCTCTTGCCTTTCTCTCAACATGTCAAGCAAGGCTTGATATTTTAAATTGGGAGTGGGGTCTAAAGTTGACGGCAAATTAGCATTGGTTCTGCCAAAAGTGGCTTGAAACGGACTTATTCCAATTCCATCTTGCTTAGTGGTGTTGTAAGCGAGAGTAATTATTTTTGATACCTGGTCCCACTCGGCTCGTGTGTCTGGCATGCCGGTTTTCAGAAGTTCTTTTAGCCCAGAGTGAGCCCTTTCTAAGCTATCGTTACTTTAAGCGTGATAAGTAGTTGTTTTCACGTGCTTTATTCTGAACAGGTTCTCGAAATTCTGAACTAATTTGGAAACAAAGTTTGCTCCCTGGTCTGTGAAGATAGATTTCGGGGCTCCGAATACATAAATGAAATGATAGAAGAGTCCTTCGATAATAGATTCGGCCCCAGCATCTTTCAGTGGTATCGGCATTAGATATTTAGTCAGTTGGTCCTGTACACTTAGTATGTATTCATTCCCGTTTTTCGTGATAGGAAGAGGCCCGAAAATATCCATTTGTCCAGGCATTACGTAGAAATAATGAGTGAAATTCCCGAAAAATTCCCACATGGAATGTTTTTAATGAGAAAGTTTCGTTTAGGGGTCCCTTTTAACATATCAAAAATGCTATAACAGAATAATTGCCAAGCCGGGTTGTTTTTTAACGAGAACGATATTTCAGTGAAAAAAAGAGATAGAGCATTAAAAAAGACAGTTGGAAAGCTTATGAAATCCCACGCCCAGTGATACCATTGAGCCTGAAATCTTATCTTTAATTTAAGCCAAGAAAACTTAAAAAATCTTCATGGGTACCCGAAATATGATTAAAAATGTTCAATCGTATCTGAGCTCAATTTCACGGTTCTCGGGTTTTCGGGTACCCATGAAGATTTTTTAAGTTTTCTTGGCTTAAATTGAAGATAAGATTTAAGGCTCGATGTTGTATAATTTTCAGGGTTTTGGAAAAATTTCCCTAGGTCGTGCTAAAAGTTGAAGTTGCGGTAGAAAATTTGAGAAAATCTTGATTTTTTTTTAGCTTCTCATGTATCACTAGACGTGGAATTTCATGAGCATTTCAACTGTGTAAAAAAATGCTCTTATTTCTTTTTTTCACCGAAATATCGTGGTTTGAAGTCAGCAGTGATTTTTAGTAGCACTCACAAGAACCATGCGCATAATTTCTGACGGTAGTGTATATTGAAAGAACCCCACTTTTTGGCCTTTTTTTAGTATTTTCGTGGCAAAAAGTGATTCTAATTGATTGAAAATGTGCGATATGTTTTTTTATCAATAAACAAATATTTTTTATTAACAATTGTCTATAACAAAATCTCGCCATAACCACTTTTGAGTACTTTTTAAGTACGTTTCTAACAAAAAAGTAATTGTATTTAATTAAAAATTCATTAAAAGATATTGTTACAAAAAATTATAAAAAAAACTATTTGTTTATTGATAAAAAATATGTATCACATTTTTAATCAAATATAATTACAGTTTTATTAGAAAAGTACTAAAAAGTACTCAAAAGTGGCTACGGCAAGATTTTGTTACAAACAATTATTAATAAAAAATATTTGTTTTTTGATGAAAAAAAAAACAGATCATAGATTTTTAATCAATTAGAATCACTGTTTTGCCATGAATGTACTAAAAACGGGCCAAAAAGTAATCACAAGTGGTGATAGCACGCTTTTGTTATGAACATTGATTTAATTATCAATGACAAAATACATTTTATACATGATTAATGAAATGTATACACTTATTTGGGACAAAAACTTCGAAATGTGAGTGTAGTTCTACTTTACGGTACGCTCAGGTGTCTCTATGCAGGAAGAGTGCACTTTCCAAGGTCATATTTCGTGACCTATTAAGGCTAGGACAGTTTTTTTGTTGTTGATATTACGCTAAGTTCACTCCACTTTCATTTGTTTCGTATAAACTTCGTCGCAGAATTTACAAGCAACGGCGTATTAAAAAAAAACACATCTTTTTCGTTTTTAGTCAAAAATGCAAAGAAAAATGAACATTTTGAAACATTGCAATTCCAAAAATAATAGGTCCAAGAGACTTTATTCTCTTTACATGTACGCAGAATTTCATAGACTCTATTTCATCCTTCGGCATCATCAGTGCAAACTAAACCAGACTCAATTTATTTTGAAAAAAACTGAACTCCACTTTTTCGCCCATAAAAACAGGAAAAAATGGCCAACTTTGAGGGGTCATATCTTATGACCTATTATAGGTAGGACATTGTTCTTTTTTTGAAATCACAGCAAATTGAGTCTACTTCCACTCACCTTCGGAATACTTTTCCAAAAAAGTTTTCGAACAAAAATCCCGGTTTGGCAATTGATTTTTTCTAGCATTTTTGATATGCAAAAAGGGACCCCTTAAGGAAACTTTCCACTGATATATACAGGGTGTTTTTTTTAACTTGAGACAACGAAATATCTCAAAAAATACGCATCCTACGGAAAAAATGTCTGAAATAAAAACTTTTTATTTTCGAGGGGGAAAAACGATTTGTTACAATTTACCCCACCCCCACCCCCACAGGAGGCAGGGGTGGGGGTAACTTTATAATTTCAAATGGCAACCCCAATTTTTTGTCACAGATTCAGATTCTCCTTTACGAAATACGTAAGTTTTATTCGGAAAATTTGTTTCGATTCGCGATAGATGGCGCTGCAATTGCGAAAAA
>CAKNXH010057027.1:39661-52957 GCA_932178445.1 Andricus quercusramuli
ACTGCAAATTTCCGATTTTTTCACCTGGCTCAGGTGTCCAAACCCCCCAGGAAGGGTGTCTGGCATTTGCGGGTTTCGAAAGAAGGGTCATTTCCCATACATATAAGCGAAAAACTAGGACTTATACTCTCACTTCACGAAAAACGTCACCAGCTCTTGGACTATTACTACTTTAAGTAGTGAGATCAACTAACTTATTTGTTAGACTTACTAATTTAATAGTAAGACTGATTAATTAAAGTGGTAAGGCTTACTACCTGAAAGTAGTATGTACCATCTAAAGTTGTCGTGACAACAAGTAAAGCAGGAAGGACAACTACTACTAATCTTGCAAATAAAAGTAGTAGCCCCAACCAGTTAATTAGCAGCGGCATATATTACAAACTAAAGTAGTTGGCCCTACTATTTTATTAGTTGTCCCAACCAACTATTTTTTTCAGTGTACCATGACATGACAAATGTGTTATGCGTTATGCCATACCACTTCATGTAATGCCATGTGTCATTTCGTGTCATGTCATGTGTCACGTCACACATTACATAATATATAACAGGACATGAGACACAACTTGACATGACACAAGACACATGATACATGAAATATGACACATGACATGACATGTCATGTGACACATGATATTACATGACGTGACATTTCATGTCATGTAGTGTTATGTGCCATGTCATATCATGTGACGTGTCATGCCATGTGTCATATTATGTGTTATGTCGTGTATCATGCCATGTGTCATGTCGTGTGTCATATCGTGTTTCATGTCGTGTGCCATGTCGTGTGTCATGTCGTGTTTCACGTCTTGTGTCATTGTTGCGTCGCGCAACAATGAAATTAAGATTATCAGCCATCTTTTTATTTATTTTACGCGCCTAAATTTAATTTTCGAATATCACCATAGAAGCAAGCGGTGTTTGTGTCACTACGCCTCCTAACGGCAAAACAAAGTCAGTCTCTAACTCTCGTCTCTAACGACAACTCGTGCCGCGTGGAGCTGCCGTGCCTACATAACCTTTCTCTCATAGAAAGGAGCGGTATCTAATACCCACTATCGTAACAAACTCTGTTACAGGAGCCGTGCCTCCAAACTATTACAAGAGCCGTGCCTCTTAAATCGAATCAGGAGCCGTGCCTCCGAATTTATCACAAGAGCCGCGCCTCTTAAATCAAAAACATACGAAACTCAAGTCGCGCGAGTGATGCCAACACCACACCACGTGAATTGTTAAATAACTAGTGTATTCATGAAACCTTCATTCAAATGCAAATAAAAAAGGGTTTTTTATGCCAGGTCAGGCTTTTTCCCTTTCCAAAAAATGTATGTGTTTTTAATAAAACTCCCAGTGTCGATCCGTTAAGGCGAGACGATTTGACCCTAGGTCTAAACAGTCATCTTATGTGTAATCTTATGTGTCATTCCATGTGTCATGTCGTGTGTCATCTTATGTGTCATGTCATATCATGTGTCATGTCTCATGTCACAACATGTGTCGTGTGTCATGTCATGTCAATGTGTCATGTTTCATGTCATGTGTCATGTCATGCCATGTCATGTGTCATGTCATGTCATGCGCCATGTCATGTCAGGTTTCATGTAATGGCATGTCATGTGCCATGCCATGTCATGTGTCATGTCATGTATCATGTCATATGTGATGTCATGTGACATATCATTTCGTGCTATGTCCTCAAGGGTCCGTGAATCTCCTCTTGCGTCCATGAAGAGTGACATGTGGTCCCTTCTATCTCGAATCCTGGCGTTTTTTGGACCCAGAGTCTAAGAACTTTATTTGATCAAGATATTATAAACTGCATTATACCATAGTTTCAGCCAATTTGACCGGGACCATATTTTACATAGATAAGTTATAAAATTATATTGATAAATTCGCATTCGATGCAGGAATTTTGAATCTCTAAAAGATTTTATTGCTTAAACTCTAACCTTAATTTATGGAAGTGCTACTTTGATATTTTGTTATCATGTGCTGAAAGTTTAAATAAAAATTCTTAATTTAATTTCTTATACTACGGTGGCTACAGCATTTTCATTTCTAAATTGCAGGTCTCTTCCACATTTTTCAAAGGTAATTAAAAAAATCTAATCTTTTAGAGAAAAAGAAAAATATCACTAAATAAGAATAATCGCATAAAATGAAGCCAATTAAACTTTGATTTGAAATATTTGCAAAGATTTTTTCCATTTGAATTCTTACTATTTAGGTGAGCAACTTTGCTTCCGACGTTTTTTGCTTCCGCCGTTTTTTCCTAAAATTTGAGGCTTTATTCTTAAAAAGTGATTACCTATTTATGATCCAAAGTATTGTCCACCACTAGCCACTACTTTTCGCCATATTTTGGGCAATTGTCGGATACCATCTTGAAAGAACGTTTG
This sequence comes from Andricus quercusramuli, assembly GCA_932178445.1. Taxonomy (NCBI): domain Eukaryota; kingdom Metazoa; phylum Arthropoda; class Insecta; order Hymenoptera; family Cynipidae; genus Andricus; species Andricus quercusramuli. The sequence continues at coordinate 42,070 of CAKNXH010057027.1, forward strand.
GTCATATGAGGCGATCCACGAATCGATCCATTCTTTGACTTCTTCATAAGAGTGGAAATGCTACTCATCCAGGCCTTGTGCCATCAATTGAAACAAGTTGTAGTCGGAAGAAGCAATGTCTGGAGAGTACAGTGGGCGGGGTAAGACTTCCCATTTCAGGGTTTCCAAGTATGTCTTGGCCGGTCTTTCGGACGGAACCCAATTCGTACTCAAATTCGTACGGAACCCAATTTCCTTGCTTCTGAATCATTTCCATGATTTGAGGCGTTTCCAAATTGCTTGTTGAGTAACTCCCAATGATTCTGCTAATTCTTTTCGCGTTTGGCATGTGTCTTCAGCAAGTAATGCCTCCAGTTCGGTATCTTCGAACATTTTCTCTCTTCCACCGCCATAAATCACCGCTCTTAAAGCATTTTAACCACTCACGAATCGTTCTTTCACTAAGAGTAGCCTTACCGTAAGCACTTGAGAGCATTGATAATGCGCCACTCGGGGGAGTTTGTGCACTACGCACCGTACCAAAAACATCGACTCCCCATATATCACGTGCCACAGTGAAAAAGGAGAGGGAATGCCATCATTTGACATGCGCAAGTTGTCGATTTCAGCGTATTCCCGTCCGGCGGACGAGAAAAACCCCCACCCAGAATCGTGCAGTTCCCGCTCCGAGATTAGGACGGGAATACGCGAAAATCGTCCGATTTCGAATAAATTAAAGTACTGATTTAAAAAAATTTAATTTGTTATCTAATTAATTTTTAAACGATATACAGTTTAAAATATATCGAAAATTGAGGCTTTCACTTGAAAATTATACTTTGGAACAGTACGATTGAAATATAAATTTATTCAGTTTTTAATAATTGGATTGGAAATTATTCAATTTCGGACGTTTTTTACTTCAAAATGTTCAATCAACAAGTGTTCCAAATAATTATTTTTTTTTAACAAGCTTATCAATGTATTTACTATTTTTTTATTTAATTCTATTACTTAGTTGACCAAACTGAATTTCTGGTCTTAAGTTAATTTCAAGCAGCATACTGAAATCAAATAAAACACTAGTAACTGGATTTTTAAAAGAAAATGTTGAAATGATTGTCTTCAATTAACATTTTTACTTATGTGAGAAATCAATCTTTGGCTTGTGAGCAATTCCATATCAAAATATCTGAAGAAATGCATCAATTGTTAGTAATTTTTATGAAAATTCTAGTATCCGTTCTATTATGTATTGAAAGAAAACCCTAACATAATTTTTGAAAAATTCAAAAAACTTAGGAGATCGGGTAAAAGAACCAATGGTCGAGAAAATAGGCAACCTCAAAGTTTCCTATCCTATTTCTTATAAATAAAAACTCCTACAACTTTAAGAATTATTTGACTGGGTAGTAAGTTTATCGAACTTTCATTTTTGTATGTATTTTCTTTCAGAAATTTAGAACATGAAACAAAAGTTGTGATACAAATCAAATGTGTCAAAAACACCATTCCTGGAGGTTCATTAACCAATTGCTCGAGTGCGAGACCCATTTGTCGAGTGTATAGCCTAACCCAAAAAGTTCAAATATGTATAAAGTTCAAATCGATTTCTAATCATATTATTAATAATATAGGAAAACAGTAATTGAAAGTGTAAAAATAAAATTTGCTAAATACCTTAATAAGAGATTTTAAATGTGGAGAATAGTGAGATATATAGTTAAAAAAAGGACTTTTTTTATGTTTTCTTTTTGAAAAATAAACACGATATTATTATCATGATGACTGTCATTAACATAACCTTCCTAACCTAATGTGTATGCATATCGACAAATGGGGCATGAACGACAAAATCGATACCCAATCTAAAATATTAAGCAAATGGCGAATTTCCGTCAATTTCATAAGGGACTCATTACAGATGTTAAATTCGGAATGAATGTCTCTTCTAAACTAGCTGTGAATTCGATCTCGAGTGTTTCCACTTTGTTTGTATTTATAATTATATGGTGCTCATTTCACGAGCACTTTGCTTCCCGTTAGCAAATGTATTTGCTTCCTAATAGAGGAAGCATTAGTTATTATTTTCAATAATATACAAACTAAAGTCTTCATTTTGCTCAATTTAAAAATAGAAATTTACAAAAAATACAAAATTACAAAATAATACAAAAAATGTTTTAAATACAAAGACAAATCGGACAAATTAAATCTTGTATTCGAAATAATAATTTTTCGAGCTGGAAAAGGGAAATGAAAAGTTCTGTCGCACCCTATCCCTTTCCCAGCTTTATGATTTCTTTACAAGAATTGTCAGAATTACCAAAGATATTATAAACGTAGATGCGGTGCGGGCTTAGTTACCCGCGATAAATATAGACGGCGCGTCCGGCGAAAATTGTCAGTTCCCCTCTACCCACCACTACTCCCCGATAGTACCTATCGATATAGTTTGCCAAGAGCCACTTGGAGCGCTGTAAGCAACTCTCATCACACTCGTCACTCGTCGATAACTTTAGCTCGGATAAGAACCATTCAAATTGAAAATAGAGGTTAAGACGGCAGTTCCATCCAAGCCAGATTAGGTTTCGCATTTGCAAAAAAATTTAATTAGTTGAATAGAATTTCAATAGCACATTCATAAAAAATATCATGATCCATATAATCTATTTTAAAATAAAACTGTGAACTATTATAATTGATACAGCTTACTCGAAATATTTACGTACGTTATATGGTATAAAATTTAAAATACAAATAATATATATTATTCAAACTATATTTTCGAACTTTTTTCAGAACTTTCAAATAGGTTTTTAAATTATTCTCATTTTTTCGTAAGATTTGTGTAAGATTCTGCAAAAAAATTGCCTCAAAATCTACGATATTTTCACAATTTTATAAATCTTTTATATTTAAGATGCAATAATCAAATATTTTTATCACAGAAATTTTGTTAAATGTTTAATTTTATTCAAATTATCGTTCGAATTTAAAATAACAATAATTGTATAAAAATAAATTAATAATTTTATTTTTGAGAACGTTTTTTGTAATTAAAAAAAAAACAGTGCACATTTTCAAACAAAATTCTTTATCAAGAAATATATTTTTTCAATTATTGTTATTTTAAATTCAAACAATAATTTTTGAAATTTTAAAGTTTAAACGTTAAAAAAGTTTTTTCTTTGATATAAATATTTTATTATTTTATTTTAAAAATATTTGTTAACAAACCATTTGTTTATTGTTTAAATTGGGGAATTTTCTAGTTCGGATCTTTTATAATTCGGAAATTTTCTGTCGGGAATTTTTAAATTTGGTAATATTAGAATTATCGAGAATTTTCCGAAGGGATTGAAAAGTCCCGAAAAATAAAATTCCCGACACTGTAAAATTCGCAATTGCGAAATTCCCAAATAATAAAATTCCCGAAATAATAAAAGTGCCGAAATATAAAACTCCCGAATTAAAAAATTCACGAATAATAAAATTCCTGGCAGAAAATTGCCGAATTATAAAAAATCCAAACTAGAAAATTCCTGAATTTAAATAGTTTAAAAAATTGTTGTTCATCATATATTATTTATTTATTGAAAATACAATCATAAAATACTTTGATCAAAGAAACGTTTTTAATGTTTTAAATTAAAAAAATTCTTGTTTGAATTTAAAATAATAATGATTAAAAAAATGGATGAAAAATTTTGTTTGAAAATGTTCATAGTATTTAAAAAAAATACGAAAAACGTTCTCGAAAATCAAATTTTTAATTTAAAAACAAATAATAAATTAAATAAGTTCCTATATAAATCGGTGCTGAATTGAATCCTGCAAAGTTTGTTTGAAAAATGTTATTAGGTTCGAAGAAAATATAGGAAGAATTTTTTTTCTTTCGAAGCGCACGTGTTTTTTATATTATTTTTTGATACAATTTTTAAACAATTGTTGTTCTTGTGAATTCAGGCATTTTCTTTAATAACAATATTTGATTATTGTATTTTTAATAAGTAAATAATATTTATTGAGAAAAAAATTGTTCTTCATGATTTAATTCGGGGATCCTCTAATTCGGGAATTTTTTACTTTGGATATTTTCTGTCGGAAATTTTCCAATTCGGTAATATTATAAACTGTTCGACAATATTATAATTTCGGAAATTTTATTATTCGAAAATTGTCCCATTCGGCAATTTAATAGTGTCGGAGATTTCATTTTTCGGGACTTTTCAGTCATCCTTTTCGGAATTTTTTTATTCGTCCCATATTTTATACCTTCTCTTAAAATTATGTAATTTTTAAAAATTAAAAGTCAAAATTTCATTTCGAAATCATCAAAAGTATCCATTTTCTTTTAAATTATTTTTTATTATTTAAAATTTATTTTTTTATTTTATTTTTATTTTTTATTTATTTTTTTTATTCTTATTTATATTATTAAAATCTTTTCAAATTATTTTTTACATTTTTTCGGAACTTTTAAATATATTTTAAAATGATTTCCATATTTCCTAAACTTGTTGTAAAATCCTGCAAAACAAATTGCCTCAAAAACATCCAGATTTTTTTTCAATTTTGTAAATCTTTTGAAATGTTTTGAAATATCTTTACACTTACTTTTTCGAAATAAAAAATCATTAAAAATATTCCCAGGAATATTAAAACAAACTTTGTTTGGAAATCTTTCAACATTCTTGAGAAGCTCCTAATTTTTTTTCGAAACATTTAAAAACCTCCAACTTATTCGCATTTTTTCTAAATTATTAATCGTTGTTCAACTGTTATTTACGAATCAAAATTCAACACTTTCACCTTTGAATTACAAGCTTAAACATTCGAAAAATTATAATCGTAACTTTCAAAGTTTAAATTTACCATTCTGAAATTGTGACAATTCAGTTTCGAATGTTTTAATATTGAAAATTGTTCTGTTTTTTTTTTTAATTTGAAAATTCCAAATTGAATGAGTTAAAAATGGAATACTTTATACTGAAACAATATTTGAATAAGATTTTGAAATTGAATGAAGGCGTTTATTTTTTGATGATTCAAACCAATGTATTTAGATTATTACATTTTCACAAAAAGGAAAAAGAAATAATCCAAAAAATTTTATATATTTCTAAAATTGTTATATTAAGTGCATTCTTCTCACAAAAAATTGTTTAAATAAAAGGATTTCTTTCAAGAAATTGAGGTAAAATTCTTTAGACTCAATTAAAAGAAATCATAAAATATTCACAAACAAAACCCTGCAGATTGGAAAGAATCTTTTGTTTAGTGTCTCTATTCAAAAAAGTTTTATTTATGAATCTATTAATTTTAAGTGATTTTCAAATTTAACATTGTTTATGAAGACTCAGTCGGATTTTTACATTTGTGTAACTACTAAGGCTTGCGAATTAAATTAGTCCACATTTTAACTTGAAGATATGTAAATTATGTGTACAATTATGAACAGATCCAGAATCGTCTTGTAAAATCAATTACTGTTCAATTTTTAATACTAGAACTACAGTTCAGTTTTTGAAAGTCGCGAGTCTAGCTCAATTTAGCACGGCTTTCATTTTTTTTAATATTAATTTTTCGGTTCAAACTTCCAGGAAAATGATTTCATTCCTCAAAAGGTTTTCTATAAATCTCGTTGTTAATTTTTTATTTTAAGAAATATATGTAAAAAATATACTATTTTTACAAACAATATTTTTCTTTAATAAAATTGTTGTAATAAAAGCGTTTCGAAGAGTTTTTTCTTAATCCTTCGAGAAATAAAATGAATATTTATAGGTCTATACTAAGGTTAATTTTCTTTACAAAATTTGGCTTGAATCTAATTTTTCCAGTTGTTTTTACTATAGTACAATTAAGGTTTGTATCTTCAGGCAAGAAATCCGTTCTATAGTTTGACAAATATTCTTTACAAATTAATAATTTGTACTGAAAATCACCTTGAGCGAATATTAAATATATATATATATATATATTTTAATTTTGTCAAAAATCCCTTTTTATTTTCTCACAACAAAAATAATTTGTGGGGGAGCCAAATTATTAGAAAATAAGTCAAACTTGGAAAAACACCTTTTTTAAGAGCTTTTGAAACAAACATTTGTTCAGTTCTTTCGAGCACTCCTAATTTTCAATAGTCCTACTATCTATGGTTTTAGTCGTTCTAAAATAATGATTCAAGTATTAAAAGACGTTCATTTCTAATTCTGGAACTTTAAACAATTTAATTTGTAACTAAATCAATTGAAATGTTTCAATCTAAAATTATCGAAAACTTTCAATTAAAAAATTCTTGTATATTTAAATAGCTTTAAATTTCTAATTATCCGATATACTGAATACTATAAATTTACAATGTCACACCTATCAAGGCTTTAAATATTTTTGAAATTGCGAGTAGCCTTTTGAAGAACATCATAGCATAAAAAACACCTTTCTTTTTGATATTCCAAGTGCATACATTTTTTATTTTTTGACCTTATACGAAACAAAAATATTTAGAAATTTTTTCAGTGAAAAGCTGATTTTTGTAGCTATTTTGTAGAGTAAATAGAACTCCTTTTTATTAAGAAATTACATCCAAAATAAAAAAGTCCGATTATATAATTTTGCTTCTTTTTACTTCTTTCTACTCTAAAACAGTTATTAGGTGGAAGAATGTTATTTCTTGTATACAAAAAAGTGTTAAAAAAAAGTTTTCAAAAATGTTTTCAAAAGCTTAAGAAACGGTCAGAGGTCTAAAAGGTTCAAAATATATAATATAAACGCTATAAGTTTGAAATTAGTCCACTTTTTAATTTTTAACCTGCAATTATTCAATTTTAAAAGTTATAAATTACAATTGTGAACAATAAGTAAAATACTTTGATTAATTTATATTTTTAATAACAAACACTTGTATACATACTTTAATCTAAATTGCATTTGAAAACATTGAATTTAAAATGCGTTAAATTCAAGATATATTTCGAAAAGAAAACTGAAAGCAAAGGATCGGCTTTCAAAAGAAGCGACTCAAGTAAGAAAGTATTTTCACATTTCAACTTTCAAATTTAAACTTTTGACTTTTTCGCGTTGTAGCAATTTTGAATCTCAGAATTTGTTATTTTTGACCTAACCTATAGCTTATAACAAAAAGTGTGAACTGTATGAAAAAATTTACAAGATCCAGGAGTCTAAATTATAATTACAGCAATTTCCATATATTCCATAATTATAAAATCCCAGAATTTAAATAATTAAAAAATCGTTTCTTAATAAATATTATTTATTTATTAAAAATACGATAATAAAATATTTTCATCAAAAAAGTTTTTGTTTAATATTCAAAGTTTTTTTTTAAATTAACGTATGAATTTGAAACAAAAATAATTCTACAAAAATTGTATAAAAAAATCCATGCAAAAACACGTCCGACTCAAACGGAACAAAAATTTCTCCCTAAATTTTCTTTGAACCTAATAAAATTTTGCAAACAAACATTGCAGGATTCAAATCAGCACTGATTTATCTTGAAGTTTCTTTTTAATTTTTTTAAGATCAACACTTTTTGGAGAACTTCTTTTGTAATTAAAATATATATATATATACTATGTACATTTTCAATCCAAATTTTTTTAGCTAGAAATAAATTATTTTCAATGATTGTTCTTTTAAATGTAAACAATAATTTTTAAACACATTAAACATTAAAAAAGTTTTTTCTTTGGTACAAATATTTGATTATTTCAATTCAGTGTTCAGTGTAGTAATAAAACTTAAACTTCAAAGTACAAAAAATTATAATTTAAAAAATCATATACATATAGAAAAACATGAACGTATTAGATAATACAAATATATAAACATGATTATCTTTTTGAGAGTATTACTCTCACAATTCAGTTTATTTATTGTCATCATGTCAGTGCTTCTGTCATTATTAATTTTCAATTATTTTTTCCAAATAATCATGCATTTTCGGTGTAACTAGACATTGCGCTATTTATTATTATATTCCGAAGTGCGGTGTTTATGAGGAGAAAGAGATACATGTCAAAATTTTCTAACCTTAAAAAAGCTTTTAACTGCTTTACCAGCATATTTTACTATGAACGAGAAAACAAGCGCTCGACTTGGTAGTACGGTGAGGGCAGCACCTCGATATGGCAGAAAATGTGATGTCCTATATATATATGGTTCCCCCACTCTAACACCCCGTACCGCATCTACGTTTATAATATCTTTGGAATTACTCTATTTGAAAATTTATGATCAAAAAGTATTTTCTATTCATGCGTCAACTTTGAATTATGTCAATAAAAAAAAATTTCGGATAAAGTTCCGAATAGCTGAATTCTCCGATTTCCTTGAAACTTCGTATACTTATACATTTTGACTCGCTGATTACGAATATGATAGTGAAAATTTGTGACTAGGCGATTTTCATGGTGAAACCATAAAAAAAAACCACAAAAATCATGTTTTTTCCGTTTATTTAAGCCAATACGCAAATTTCGCAACATTGTTCAAACAAAAGGTATAGATCTCATCAAGATACACATTTTTTGTTTCAAAAGTTTTTTTCTACAAGTGATAGTTTCCGAGAAAATTAGTGATATATCTGATGAAATATAACAGATTTCAGTGCAATAAGCGACGGGTCTTTCTCCTGAAAAGGGGTATGGGGGTATGGGTTGGACCAACATTATTTCCGTAACCAGTCACAGGGGTGCCTTTCCGCCCCCACGAGACGTTGGAAAAAAGTAGGGATTTTACCAACATTATTTCTGTAACCAGTCACAGGAGTGCGTTTCCGCCCCCACGCGACTTTGGAAAGGGGTAGGGGTTTGACCGACATGATTTCTGTAACCAGTCACAGGGTTGCCTTTCCGCCCCCCACGGGACCTTGGAAAGGGGTTGGGGGTTTGATCAACATTATTTCTGTAACCAGTCACAGGGGTGCCATTCCGCCCCCCCCTCCCCCCATGAGACGTTGGAAAGGGGTAGGGTTTTGACCAACATTATTTCTGTTACCAGTCACAGGGGTGCGTTTCGGCCCTCCACGAGACGTTTGAAAGGGGTAGGGGTTTGACCGTCATTATTTCTGTTACCAGTCACAGGGGTGCCTTTCCGCCCCCCATGAGACGTTGGAAAAGGGTAGGGTTTTGACCAACATTATTTCTGTTACCAATCACAGGGGTGCCTTTCCGCTCCCCACGAGACGTTGGAAAGGGGTAGGGTTTTGACCAACATTATTTCTGTTACCAATCACAGGGGTGCCTTTCCGCTCCCCACGAGACGTTGGAAAGGGGTAGGGGTTTGACCAACATTAATTCTGTGACAAGTGACAGGGATGCCGTCTGCTCCTACGAGACGTTGGAAACGGTGGTTGCTGCCATTACTTACGGTCTCCCGTTGCCACTTAGGGCCTGTCGCCATGGTAATAAACAGTAAGGAAAGAGCTGACGGTTAGATGTATAACTAATTTCCGCAAAAACTATCACTCGTAGATAAAAATGTTCTGAACAAAAAATGTGTAACTCGATGAGATCTACAACTTTTGTTTGAAATATTTGGCGATATTGTGCGTATTGGCTTAGATAAACGCAAAAGTCCATGATTTTTATGGTTTTTTTATGGTTTCACCATGAAAATCGCCTAGCCACAAATTTTCACTATCATATTCGTAATCAGCGAGTCAAAATACATAAGTATACGGAGTTTCAAGGAATTCGGAAAATTCAGCTATTCGGAACTGCACCCACAGAAATAATGTTCGCGATATTGCACTGAAATCTGTTACATTTTATCAGATGTATCACTAATTTTCTCGGAAACTATCACTTGTAGAAAAAAATGTTTGAAACGAAAAATGTGTAACTCGATAAGATCTACAACTTTTGTTTGAAATATTTTGCATCAATTTTGAATTATGTTGGTGAAAAAAGTTTTACTATGAAAAACCGTGTTTTCAAATATTATGCATTACCATAGCTTCCTTACTCTTCAATAAAATGTATAAATGTTATAGGTCAATCTATTCATCTTGAATTAACACAACTTTGCTATTCTCGCATCAACATTAAATTATGATAATAAGAAAACTTTCACCATAAAAAACGATTTAAAAAGTATATAAATCACTGTAACTTCCCTACTCTTTAATAAAACGTATTAATATTGTAGATCAATCGATTCTTCTCGAACCAAGGAATCTTTCATATTCTTGCATCAACTTTGAATTATGTTGAAGAAAAAAGTTTTACTATAAAAAAACCGTATTTTCAAATATTATGCACTGCCATAGTTTCATTACTCTTCAATAAAATGTATTATTATTATAGGCCAATCGATTCGTCTCGAATCAACACATCTTTTCTGTTCTTGCATTAACTCTGAATTATGTTAATGAAAAAAATTTTACTATAAAAAACCGATTTTCAAACTATATAAATTACCATAACTTACCTACTCGTTGATAAAATATATTGATATTTTAGGTCAATCGATTCGTCTCGAACCAAGGAATCTTTCATGTTCTTGCATCAACTTTGAATTATCTTGAAGAAAAATGTTTTACTATAAAAAACCGCATTGTCAAATATTATGCATTACTATAGTTTCGTGGCTCTTGAATAAAATGTATCAATATTATAGGTCAATCGATTCGTCTCGAATCAACACATCTTTTTTGTTCTTGAATCAACTTTGAATTATGTTAATGAAGAAAGTTTTACTATAAAAAACCGATTTTCAAAATATGTAAATTACCATAACTTCCCTACTCTTCACAGTGGGCCAGGAGACCCGGTTTCGTGGCCAAAATTCAAAAAGTCTACGAATGTAGCTGAAAATAGTTACTCAGGGGTTTTTGGGGTCGCTGATTACAAATCTGTAGTCAAAAATTCAAAATTCA
>CAKNXH010057027.1:52967-64704 GCA_932178445.1 Andricus quercusramuli
GATTTTGAAAAGTCAACGGAATTGGCTAAAAATAGTTACTCGGGGGTAATAATGTAATCAATAGTCGAATCCAAATTATTTTTCATTACAAAGTCAATAATTTCTCTTTTGGTAAATTCCGACATTATATACAATATATTCGAATCCAAGAGAAAAAAAAGTCAACAAAAAGAAGTCTGTAATTTTCGATAAGATTTCGAAGTGAGGTTAGCACTGGAAAACAAGTGAAGTACAGCGCAGCGCGGCGAAACAACAGACGTACGCGTGTGTAGCGGCACGCTCAACTCAGGCATAGACACGTCAGGACAGGTATTGGCGTTCGGACGCTGACTCTTTCACTCGCGAATTTTATGTTATTTATGAAAACGGGCAAAAGTGGGCACCCCTACCGTAATGTATACACCCAAGTGAACACACTGATATTTTAAATTTTTTGATAAGTAGTGGTATTGCGTGGTATTCTCGATTCAAAGAAGGTACTTTGCCAATTTAATGTTCTAATTTGTTGCTAACATCAATGTTGTAGAACTTTAATTAAAATTTCTTTATTCAATTAACACTTTTTTTAACTTCTACATGTATAGGGGTGAGAACAAAGAAGGAATCGTTAAAAAATATGTAACAGATTTATAACTATATTAAATATTTAAGCAAAAAACACAATAAGATTTTTTTCTAAACTTTAAACTTTGCGTGTCTGTCAACAAAGCAGGATTTTATTGATTACCAATTCATTTACGGAAAAGATACCTTAAATATCACTGATTACGATGGCCTGACTTTTTTTAACAAATTCGAAAGTTGAAAAATTGGACTTTTGGCCACGAAACCGGGTCTCCTGGCCCACTGTGCTCTTTGATAAAATTGTGATATTATATTATTATATGTGACGTGCGCCGAAGAAAGGGGGCTTACTCTGGAAAGTGAGATTTTTCAGGACGAGCGGTCGAAGTCGACCCGATAGACGCGACTTTTAGGAGAGAGGGAAGACTAAGGAAATCTTCCCTCTCCACTTGCCACTACATTCTCATGCATATAGGGCGTTGCTCACGGACGGGGTATAGATGAGACGCGGAGATGTAGTGGTGAGTGGTGGGAGGTGTTTCACGGGATCTCGAGGTCTCGAGAGAAAGCACGATTTCTCGGGTACCTATCAACTCAATTATTAGCAATAGTAACGCTCGGAAATTTTTTTCGATGGTTTCATTAAAAAGAGCAACTCAAAAACTATCGAAAGGTGTAAAAACCTCGATTTCGATTTTTTTAGAGTAAGCCCCCTTTCTTCGGCGCACGTCACATATTATTATATGATAATATATTTTTTATTATTTTTATTATATATTATACTATTATTATATTATAGGTCAATCTATTCGTCTAGAAACAAGGAATCTTTTATATTCTTGCATCAACTTTGAATTATGCTAATTGAAAAAGTTTTACTATAAAAAACTGATTTTTAAAATATTATTGAGTGCTAAAAAAAACGCAATAAATATTTTTAGAAATGCTTCGGTCAGTTTCAAGATATTAGTGAGGAAAATAAGCTCTCCAAATTTCATCAATTTATCTGCAAAACAGTTTTCTAGTTAAAGTGTTCACAAAAAAGCGTGACATCCACACACACACACACACACACACACATCCGGACAATTGCTTAGAACATTGCATTAGACATTTTTAAATTAGGGAGGGTTTAATTAAATGAATTAAAATTTTTGGGAAAATGTTACAATTACAAAGCTTCCTCTATGAGTAAGCAAAATATGTTTTTTTTTTAGAGTTCGTAGTTTAGAGAACCTGCATTATTATAATATAATTTAAATTATAATTTATTATAACAATATTAAGATGTATTTGTTCAACACTAGAAAGACTGAGGTTTTTTGAGGTACATATGAAATATCGTGGTAATAATATTAGCCATTATAAAATGGAACCACCGCTGTACGTTTCTCTCCAGAAAGGACTAAAATTGAACCGCTGGCGATCAAAAGGGGATACGCCCGAAACGCCGTCGTTTTAGTTGGCCCCTGGGTCATATTTTTTTTCAGGTCAAATTTTAATTTGTTAATAACATATCCCAATAGGAAATTTTATTGCGCATATTTTTAGTCCTATAAGTAAATGTGATAACTTTATTAGTTTTCGAAATAATCAAGAAAATGTTATTTTTTTCTGGAATCGCAAAATACGAATTTTTTGTCTTCAACTCGCCAAAAGTTCTACAATAATAGGAATTTTGTGATAAAAATTTCAGAAAATATGCACCATCATATAACGAAACTAACCTGACTTGTAGAATTTCAATTAATTGTCACTAAAAATTTATAACGATTTTTATTCTTCTCATTGCGTAAATTAGATATTGAAAGTTTCAAACGCTTCGGGAGTCGAACGAATTTTCAGAAAATTAAAATTAACGGTCACCTAAACTTTTTTTAGGATTCAAGGAAGTTTTTTGGAAAATATCAGGCAATTATCTTGTATAGTTTTAAAGCCACAACTGATATAAGATCTCAGCACCGACCCGGACGCGTGCTAGCTCGTCCTGCAATATCAACGTATGTATAACAGCGGGCGATTGGGAGGTCAAGCCGGCTATCAAAATAATAATGAAGACATTATCATTTACATTTGTTCATTATTTTTCAATAACAAATTATAAAAATTAAAACTTACTTTTCTTTTATACCGTCCTTTATAGTTTTAGATTTAGTAATATATTCCTTCCCCTACAATATAACATAAGTTTTGTAAACTTTTTGATTAAAAGAAACATCTAATCATTGAATGTTCTCCATTAATTTCGTGATAATTTGATATTTAAAACTTTTTACATTTTCAATAGTAGAATTCAATGTAAAAGATTATATTAGACTCTTTAAACTAGTTTTAAAATACAAGATTTTTTAGAAAAAGCTATTAAGAAATCAAATAAAAAATAATAATAGGATATTAAAATTATCAGAAAAGTTAATTTTTAATTTTCTCTAATACTTTTAAGTAGTACCTTATTTCAGGAACATTTTTTCTTATTCTTCAACCAATTTTCTTCACACCTATTTCTTTTCCTGCCTCGACCCATATTTAGGTTCTTTTTATTTTAAGTAAACTTAAACTATCCTAAACAGAATATTATATGCTAACACTTTTTTACAATAATGCTTCTGTGCATTATGTTCTTTATGAGAGAATCAAAATAAACATATGCTTTTTTGTTTTGGTGTCCGGCTTAACCTTCCAATCGTCGGCTGTTATATAGACGTTGATATTGCAGGACGAGCTAGCACGCGTACGGGACAGCGCTGAGATCTTAAATCAATTGTCACTTTAAAACTATAAAACATAATTGCCTGATATTTTCCAAAAAACTTCCTTGAATCCTAACAAAAGTTTAGGTGACCGTTAATTTTAATTTTCTGAAAATTCGTTCGACTCCCGAAGCGTTTGAAACTTTGAATATCTAATTTACGCAATGAGAAGAATAAAAATCGTTATAAATTTTTAGTGAGAATCAATTGAAATTCTATAAATACCGTTAGTTTCGTTATATGATGGTGCACATTTTCTGAAATTTTTATCACAAAATTCCTATTATTGTAGAACTTGTGGCGAGTTGAAGACAAAAAATTCGTATTTTGCGATTCCAGAAAAAAGTAACATTTTCTTGATTATTTCGAAAACTAATAAAGTTATCACATTTATTTATAGGACTAAAAATATGCGCAATAAAATTTCCTATTGGGATATGTTATTAAAAAATTAAAATTTGAACTGAAAAAAAATATGACCCAGGGGCCAACTAAAACGACGGCGTTTCGGGCGTATCCCCTTTTGATCGCCAGCGGTTCAATTCACGAAAACGATTCGTTCTGTGTCCAATAGTTAAGGAAGAGTAAGAACGAGAAGAAGCAATAGGTCAAAATGACCCACATCGGTAGTTCTAGGGTTAAATTATTCATAATAAGGCGCACTTTTGAAGAAATATTTTTGGAAAAAAAACGTCATAAACTTTTTGAATTTTTAAAAAACAAACTTTTAAACTGATTTTTTGAAAGAAATCCATTTTGTATTTTCTTTAAATTTTTTTTCATATATAGCTCACAATATCATCTAAAGGCTC
This sequence comes from Andricus quercusramuli, assembly GCA_932178445.1. Classification (NCBI taxonomy): domain Eukaryota; kingdom Metazoa; phylum Arthropoda; class Insecta; order Hymenoptera; family Cynipidae; genus Andricus; species Andricus quercusramuli. The sequence continues at coordinate 57,094 of CAKNXH010057027.1, forward strand.
TGTAAATATAAAAATGAGATCTCTTTTAGCTTTCGAGAAATAATTAGGAACGTATGCCGTGGTATAGCGTGCCCAGCGCTCGACAGTCTGTACTCTCAAGTTCGAGCATACGAGTGTAATTTTCGTCTATTGCTTACATGTTTTTTTACGCATCGTGTGCATCGCCTTGGTGTCGATTCTTGGCACTCTCGAATCAGTCACTTTCAACGTTTGAAATCAAGGAGGAATCCGGATTAATACAGAAAAAAAGTGAAGTCTTAAAGAATCAAACAAAATTTTAGTTATTACTTTAATCTAAAAAGGAATCAATGAAATCTGGGTTTTTCTTCATGCTAAAGTGAAATCGTCTAGTTAACTCACTTTATGTAGGGAATCTGTATTTTTAAGAAGCGAATATGTGAATTTAAGAAGCGAATCAGAATTTAAGAAGGAAATCCGAGGGAGTCAGAGCGGATTCAAGTGGAGTCAAAGGGAATGAAGGTTCTAACAGAAGATTACGGTTGTGGAAATATTGCCGTGTGCGGAAATGTTGCGCAGTGGCCTGCGTTGTATACGTCAGTTTTCGGCGGTTTTCGATTTTAACCTCGATTTTGACATTTCATGAAATCTGAAAATCAACATGCTGTATGTATGTATGTATATATATATATATATATTCGGTTTCGGTTTCGATTCCCTTGGAATAGAACCGAAGGGCTTATGACAAAGCCACCGAACGCGTCCTCGGGTTGCGGATAGAGGGTCCCCGTACCAAGGGTTTCTGCTGAATATGGTTACAATAATTAATAAGCAGTCGCGGACAATTGTCCAAGGATGGTCCCGAAGGAATAACCCCTAAGCGAAGGTGTGAGAACCGTGCCGAAAGCTGCATGGCACCTGGGTGAGGTGTCTTTAACGGTGACTGGGATACCGGGCGACGTCTCAGAGTATCAGCCTTATCCTTGCACGCGGGGCTCTACAAGGATTGACAAACCCTTTCCCTAGCTGCTCGTGGGAACAACAATGAAACCAACAAACCACCAAAATGTTGTAGATGCGGTTCAAAACGATCGAACGCGCAGAGCACCCGACAATGGAGCGGCAAACAATACCGATCATCCTAGAGTTCGGGGTGCTAAAAATAATTTACAAGGAAGGTATCCCAGGTGTCCCTCGCCGATTTGATTCTCCCTGATATATGTTGCAGTACTCGAAAAATTAAGCGACACGTTTTTTTTTATCGGCGGAAAAACACTTTAAGGGAGTGAAACAGCCCCTCAAAGATAGGGTTCGCAAGTGTCGATTGTATAGTTTTGTGTATAAAAACAAAATTGATTTCGACCAAACCTACTGGGGAAGTTTCCTCGTGATGAAAGATGACTAACGTAATTTCCTCAAAAAAAATTGAAAAATTAAGGGGGTGAACCACCCCTACATATTTTTAAAGTCGTGCTGAAAATTCATAAATTCACAGAAAAAATTTGGAAAAAATATATTTTTCACTTGAGACGAAAATAAAGTTGACGTGTTTCACAAAAAAAAAACTGTGAAAAAATTAATGGGGGTAACTACCCCTAAACACTTTTTGTTTTGTGTTTATGATAATATATAGTTTCCATACACACAAAAATTGGGAAATTTGTTTTATAACGAAGGAAGTAAAATAGAGTGCATCCAACATGAATACAATAATTACGTGCGGGTAAACCACCCCTACATATTTTTAAAAATGTGCTGAAAATGGCTAAATTCACAAGAAAAATTTGAAAAAAATATATTTTGCACTTGAGACAAAAATAAAGTTGACGTATTTCGCCAAAAAAAATTTGTAAGCAAATTAATGGGGGTAGCTACCCCTATACACTTTTTATTTTGTGTTTATGATAATATATAGTTTCCATACACACAAAAATTGGGAAATTTGTTTTATAACGAAGGAAGTAAAATAGAGTGCATCCAACATGAATACAATAATTACGTGCGGGTAAACCACCCCTACATATTTTTAAAAATGTGCTGAAAATGGCTAAATTCACAAGGAAAATTTGAAAAAAATATATTTTGCACTTGAGACAAAAATAAAGTTGACGTATTTCGCCAAAAAAAATTTGTAAGCAAATTAATGGGGGTAGCTACCCCTATACACTTTTTATTTTGTGTCTATGATAATATAAACTTTCCATTCACAAAAAAATTAGGGAAATTATTTTTATAACAAAGGAAATAAAATAGAGTTTATCCAACATGAATAAAAAAATTACGCGGGGATGAACCACCCCTAATTATGTAGAAAATAGCAAAATAAGTATAAAATCAAGCAAAAAAATCAGAAGAAAATACATGTTGCAAACAATGTAAGTCCCCGTTCCGGAACTTCACAGAATTTTCGAAGTTACTTTACGCACGCAGGATTTTTTGAGTGAAGAAATTGGTTTTAACATTTTGGTGCTTGAAAACGTCTACAATGTGAATTTGCTTATATAATTTGTTCATAAAATGAACAAATATTAATGCATGGCAACATTTTTTTAGAAAACATCATTGGCAATATAATTGCAACAAGATTGGAAGAAAAATTGATTTCGATTCGCTTAAAAACGCCTAAAATGTGCATTTGTTTATATACTTTATTTATCAAATAAACAAATATCAGCGGGTGGTAAATTTCTTCCAGAAAACATCATTGGCAATGTCATTACAACAAGAGTACAAAAAAAGCATTGGTGTCTGCGTATTAATGTCTGCGTTGTACACTTGTTTATAGAATTTGTTTAAAGAATTGGTCAATAACATTCAGTCTTGAATTTCGATGGCCACGTATCATCCAAAAAATAAAAGCAAGCAATTTTAGAGCAATAATATACATTGAAAACAAATATTTCTTCATGTCGATCATTTGTTAATAAAATTTGCTTTTAAAAATTAGCTTTATAAGGTAACAATTTTTTTCTTCTTTCTTATTCCGCTGTGCATTGAACCCTAGTGACTTGCAGTATAAGAAAAATTGTGTCTAGGAGATAAAACATGAAATGCAAAAAACGACACTTTTTGCTGTTTGAATTAACATAAAAATTGAATAAACCAAAAAAATAAAATATACACTCACAACGCTTTCTAGGAAATTTAGTCCTGAATTGTACAACAAAAAAGTTATCTTAAATCGGCGCATTATTGCGTTCTAAATGTCCTTTTAAAATTTAAACCTCATTTTTCATTTCAACCCTCTGTGGACCGCTACGTCACAGACCCACATCTGGCGAAGGAGGATCGAAAACCCGACTCGATCCCGATTCGATATATCGCATTCCGAGCCAAAGTCGAGCCGAGAGAAAACCGATCACGGGTATCGAAAACCCGATCCCGACCCGAGAAAAAACTGACGCGATCTCGACACGAGAACGTATCGTATCGAACGGCACCACTACTCTTTGGAAAACTAGATTTACCATCTCATCTAGGAATCATCGTCTGTCGACGAACAAGGTCACCTTCCAGAGGGGCGTCTTTCAAGGGGATAGTATGAGCCCTTTGCTTTTTTGCATCACACTTCTGCCTCTATCTCTCGCACTACGAAATTCTCCTGGATACCTCTTTGGCGACACTAATCAGCGTGAGCATAAGGTCACTCATGTATTTTATATGGATGACCTGAAGATCTATGCCGCTGGTAAAAGCAAACTTCAAACTGCTATAAATATCGTCAAGAACTACACAGGAGAGATTGGGATGGCATTTGGTTTGGACAAGTGTGTCAAAATTCATTTGAAGAAAGGAAAGATTACTGGCGTTCCCAAGGACCCTGAGCTTGTAGATATAAGTGTTATTAGACATCTTAACACTACATACCTGGGCGTGCCTCAAAGCCGCATTCAGGACGTAACATCAGTGAAGGAGTCTCTCCGAAGCAGATACAAGCATCTTCTTCGACAGATTTGGTCTTCCAATCTGTCGGCGTTGAACAAGGTATGTGCGACTAACATGCTTGCCGTCCCGGTTCTACTCTACTCATTTGGGGTGGTTCAATGGACGAAGAACGAGCTTAAGGACCTTGATGTCACCACGCGTAAGATCATGCATATGCATAAAAGCTTGCATATCATTTCGTCAGTTCCGCGATTATACATTTCACGCCGTCAAGGCGGACGCGGACTTCTGAATCTCCAATGTCTTCATAACCGAATTGTTTTAAGTACAGCTTACATCGTTGCGAATGGCAGAGATCCTCTCCTAAAGATGGTCAAAAACCACGAGATGATTGGCGAAGGAGCGTTCCTTTACAAAGCCGCGGAGCAAGCTGCCGAGACTCTTGGCCTGAATTTCAACATCAGAAGTGAGGAAAGTGCATTACTCCATCTAGATGCTTCACGTCTAAAAGCCGAAGTAAAGAAAGCAGAGGTTAGTAAATTTCACCAAGAGCTACTCGACAAGCATTTTCACGGAAACTTTCACAGAAATGTAGAAAAACAGTCCTTGTCAAAGGAGCGAACTTTTGTTTTCCTCAAATCATCAGGGCTCAATTCAGGTACAGAGGGCTTTATTTTCGCATGCCAGGACGGTGTAATCTCCACCTTAGCATACCGTGCCCGCATTTTATGTCAAGAAGTTCCCAGTGATAGGTGCAGAGCGTGTCATGCACACGCTGAGTACCTAGAACACATACTATCGGGGTGTCCAAGCCACGCAGGAACAACGTATATCTATAGACATAATTCGGCCCTAAGAGTAATTTATTACCACCTTTGTCGCTCTTTGGGTGTTGGTCGCGACCATGCCCTGCCGAACGCTCCAAGGGATATAGAGTCAATTGTCCGAAACGAGAAGTGCCAGATTTTCTGGAACTACGATTTTCGGGCAGCAGTCTCCGTTGCGCACTCGAGGCCTGACATTGTTCTCCAAGACTTCGAGAAACGAACGATATTCATGATCGAATTCTCGGCTCCGTCCGAATACAACATCACTGCAAAGGAGAAAGAAAAAGAGGAGAGGTATCAAGACCTTAAAAGAGAGCTGCAACGACTGTACCCAAAATATTCGGTACGAGTAATTGTCCTCGTGATAGGTGCTCTCGGAGGTGCTAAATTATCACTGGTTCGTAACCTTAAAGCCCTACCCGTGTGCCAAAAATATGCCAAGGCACTTGCGAGATGGATGCAGAAAGCTGTCATCCTTGGGTCGCTTCGTGTCCTCAAGACACACGAGGTTTTCGCCGGCCTGTCGTTGTGATTTCGTCGTGCCCTGTGACCACCCATCTCACGGAAGTGAGACGTGGCCATAGGTGTATTTTACCGCGGTTCTACTACATATATATATGGTCAGCGGGAATCAATGGAAATCAACGGAGTCAGTAGTCGTTAAGCGTCGAAAAATTGAAATCACAAAGCAAAAGCGGAATCTGGTTAACCTTAGGTAATAGCCTTAATATCATTTAAAGTCGTTTGAGATCAATTGAAATCCTGGGTCAAAATTCTTCTGATTTCAGAGTGAATGGCCCCTTGCTTGGCGTACGTTTTTAATTATTTCTCGAAAACTAAGGGATATCCCAGTTTTACATTTACAAGGCTTTTAGAGCACACTGTAAGCTATCTATAAAAACAATTTAAAGAAAATCAAAACTAGATTTTTTTCTCAAAAATTCAGTTCAAAAGTTCGTTTTTGAAAAATTAAAAAAATTAAACATTTCTTCAAATCTGCGTCTTAATATGAATGATTTGTGAATAATTAAAATACAACATCTTATTATCTCATATCATTAAAATCACCAAAGTTATGAAAGTTAAAAAAAAATCACCAACATTTTCGATTTTGAATATTTCCCAAGTTTCTTAAATTTTTCAAAAATTATTTTTCATAACATTATGTGAATGAGCACGAAATTATACTCTTTTTTGGAGTGCCGTGACGTTAGAATCGCGAAAAGGGCTCTTTTCATAAGCTTTCTTATATTTTGCAGCAGTTGAAATGGAGATAGTTAGATTCTAGTTAGATGAAGATAGAGATGGTCGATGTTTTCAGCGATAACTGTAGTGTACTTGTCTCGCCTCCTATTGATTGCGACCTTACAGCCGCTAGGTAACACCAGCTGCTCTAGTCAAGTTGAGCAATAATTCAAATTGGATAAATGAAAAAATGTCTTCATTATACAAAAATGATAATTTTTTTGTTTTCAAACTGAATAACCTAAGCTTTTTACTTGTTTTGTCAATAGCCTAGAAACTTTTATTATTAATTTGTAGTAAAAACAGCAATTTTTCATTTATCCCATTCATGTTTTCGCCGAACTTTGACTAAAGCAGCTGGCGCTACCCAGCGGCTTGCAACCTCCCTTTGTGCTTGCGTTAGGGCAGAAAGAGCAGAACAAATGAGGTACCTAGAGCAAGAGTCGGAAAATTATCAATGTCCAGGAAAAGTGCGATCAAAAAACAGTTGGAGCAAGAAAAAGACAAGTTTCGTTCACCTGTTAAGACGAACAGAGTGAAGTTGGAGGAAAAGAGCGACAACGGAGCCGCTCTTTTCCTCGGACTTTATGGTGTTCGTCTCTACCGCGAAGCAAAACTTGTCTTTTTCTTTCTCCATCTATTTCGATTTCCATCTATTCGCAAAGGGTTGTCATTCAGTTCTTTAGCTTTCACAGAATATTTAGAGAGTGTTTAAATACCTGTACAGAATCGATGAGTTGAAGTAAGTTTATGTATCGGTTTGATAAGTTCATGTTTCAATTAATGCGAAAATGTTTTTCTAAACTTGCTTTTGAATTGTTTATTGGTGATAGAATTTCAGAAACTTCACACAATTTTTTTAATTTTGGGAAAACGTCTACGACGCTTTAATAAATATAAATTTAAATAAATAAATGAAATAAAATAAATGAAATAAAAAAAAATATATATAAATATTTATGAAATAAATATTCAAGAGATTCCAAAATTGTACGGTACTATACTATTAAAAAATGTACGCTGTCAACTGGCATGTCCAATTGGTTTTCCTTACCATTTTTCCACTCAGATTTCCAATTGAACCGTCCAATTGTGAATCCAATTGGTTTCTTCCAGCAGAGAAGACACAGAAAATACATTAAATCACAAGAAATTCATCAAACAGCACATTGAAGTACAAAAAAAATTAGAAGTTCAAGAAAGTAAAACTACACTGCAGTCCCGCTTTACCAGTCGTGTCGGGGGTACCCTCAGTGGCCTCGAAGGTGAATCGGGACTCTCGAAACCGTAAACAATCAGGACTGTATGATATGAACCATTCTTGTCAAAGTTTTGTTCCAAAAAATATTTTCTTTGTATTTTTGCCATTTTGGTTTTATAATATCATAATGAACGTGGAAATGTTTGTGCTCAAAAATCAAACTTCATCAAAGTACCTTGTTATGAGTATGTACGTTATGAATCCAAGCGAAACTTGTAGCTGAACTCCAAAATACAAATTTTTCGGAGTAACTCCAGAATTTGCCTCTCCTTTTTTTCGACCGTCGTCTTTAATGAAATTTCGAAAAATATTGTTTTTCTTCGGTCTATCGGTCCCATCAGTAAAGAAAAAGAATAAATAAAAACGATTCTAGTTCTTTAAACATCGTTCTTTAATAACCTTATCGACGTTTCGGCACACAATGCGGGCCTTCTT
>CAKNXH010057027.1:69704-96145 GCA_932178445.1 Andricus quercusramuli
TTATTTGCATTTCATTTAAAATTGTGTGATTGAAAAGTGTTAGAACCTTCTATTTTATACGTGTAAATTATTCATAATTTGAATACAACATTTTTGAAATCAAAAACTTAAACTTCAATTAGAAAGTTCAAAATTCAAGAGTTCCACTTTGAGTGCTTTAATTTGTAGTTTCTTTTTATTCCTTCAAATGGAAAAATGTTCAGCTTCAGAGTTCAAATTTTTTAATTTTATTGACCGTGAAAAATGTACGTACATACTCATAACAAGGTACTTTGATGAAGTTTGATTTTTGAGCACAAACATTTCCATGTTCATTATGATATGTGACGTGCGTCGAAGAAAGGGGGCTTACTCTGGAAAGCGAGATTTTTCAGGACGAGCGGTTGAAGTCGACACGATAGACGCGACTTTTAGGAGAGAGGGAAGACCACGAAATCTTCCCTCTCCGCTTACCACTACATTCTCACGCATATAGCGGCGCTGCTCACGGACGGGGTATAGATGAGACGCGGAGATGTAGTGGTGAGTGGTGGGAGGTGTTTCACGGGATCTCGAGCTCTCGAGCGAAAGCACGATTTCTCGGGTACCTATCAACTCAATTATTAGCAATAATAACGCTCGGAAAATTTTTTCGATGGTTTCATCAAAAAGAGCAACTCAAAAACTATCGAAAGGTGTAAAAACCTCGATTTCGATTTTTCCAGAGTAGGCCCCCTTTCTTCGGCGCACGTCACATATTATAAAACCAAAATGGCAAAAATACAAAGAAAATATTTTTTGGGACAAAACTTTGACAAGAAAGTTTCATATCATACAGTCCTAATTGTTTACGGTTTCGAGAGTCCCGATTCACCCTCGAGGCCACTGAGGGTACCCCCGACACTTGATACGTAATATACTATTAGGATTTTTCTGTTAATATATAAGAGAATGGATACATACAGATGAAACGTTTTCGTTTATCTCATTTCCGCATTTGCGACATTCCCATATTATGGGATCTTTATTTTTTTCTTTCATAGATTTTTTGAACTAGATTCCAAGCATCGTCTGGGAAAAATCTTTTTACAATGCTTACAGTAACATCTTTTTCAACGAGTTCGTAAGACATTGATTCTGGCGATTTTCTGTGAATATCAGATGGTTAGATGCTACTCTTTTTGTATATAGCTGCATCAGATGTTTTCCTAGAAACAATCCAGTTCAGAATCATAACGATTCATTCTGCTCAGTTTTCTAAAGAAAAGTTTCAGGCTTCTTCGAATATGCCGCTTTTTTTCCAATCGTCCTTTTTCTTAAAGGAAGTCCCATGACGTAATTTGTAATGCCGTTTGGGCGACATTTGGTCCTTATTGAGGTAGCATTATGATATCCTCTAATGACTAAGAGTTTTTTCTTTTGGTCTTCATCATCTGCAAAGAATTGTTTATGTGATAAACATATATCTCGATGCCTTCCAGATTAGGGTCTAGTTGTTGGATTATTTTCTCAAAATATTAAAGATATATCAATTCACCCAAGAGCGAAGGAACTGCAGTGGGACTCCGGGGCCGTGTCGACAGTCGAAAATCGAACGGACCTCTTTTTCTAACGAATAGAGGTAGAAATAGAGGTCAGTTCGATTTTCAACTTCGAAACGGCCCCGGAGTCCCACTGCCGGTATAGCTGATCGTCGATTTTCGATGATTGTGAGTTCTACAATATTAGCGCATTGTTTACAAATTATCTAATTTTCAATGGTTCCCGTAAACATTCGTTGTGTTTTTTGTTCGAGAGAAACATTAGCAACGAAGTTTGTTAATTCCCGCGAATGAAGATAGGATTCTGAAGCAGATGGGTTAAGTAAGCTCGCTTCGCTGATTGTGAGATCCACATAAGTTGAATATTCCACAACTACTAGGACTTTGTAGTTTTCAAGGTTTACTTCACTATCACATTCTACAGGACTCTGCCAGAGAACTTTTTCTGCTTCGTCTTTCGAAAACATGCAACTTATTGGAATTGGAATCTATATTGGTATTGGAATCTCTTTGAAAATAAATTTTCTTGACACGAACGTGGAAAATGGCGTCTTTCGTAGATCGTCGAATATTAAGAAAATAGCCATATGCCGTGATTGGATGAATGACTGCCGGGTGAATTTATTTTCGAATCGGTAATTGTTTGAAACTATGCACTAAAGAGGTTGGCAAGCGTGAAACAGTATTGTCTTATACAAACTCAAATCTTACGGCTAAGCCACAAGAGTCATGTCAACAAATAGATATGTAAGAGTAATCTTGTAGGCATTTGTGTTTAGCTATTTAAGTTTTTATTTTTTAATGGCATTTTTCACGTTTAAAACGAATTCTCGTCAAGCTTTATCAAAAAGTGCTTCGGGCTATTTTTGTAAATTTTTTTAAAAAAGACGATCATATAGCTGTAGAGTTGAGTATTTAACTTTCTCAATTCCATTTTTCATATTTAACACCACGCTTAAATGTAAAACACGAATCTATAGATATCTAGTAATTTTCCGCCTGATGGCCTTTTAAAGACATTTTGTACATTTCCAGTTCCAGACTCACCATCATCATCTTCCACTAACGCTCTTAATTCAACATTTAATGACTCTGACTTCTTTTTCGATGACATCACACCTGAAATACTTTTGGAAAAAAAAACACTTCAAATCAAATCAAATGCCATTGGAACTGGTGGAATATCAATAAAAATGATTAAACTTGCCCTTCCAATTATCTTTCCTATTCTATTGCATGTCTGTAATGCTTTCCTTCAAGTCGGTATTTTCCCAGATATCTGGAAAAAGGCCAATTCCTAAAATTTCTAATCCTACTTCCCCGAAAGACTTCCGGCCAATTTCTATTTTATGTGCACTAGGGTGGTTCTTATTCATACTTGGTGGATTTTTTTTCTCGAATTTCTCTGCTCTCACCCCTCAGTTTTGTTTGAATGCCCAAAAAAAAAATCTCCAAATTTGAGCAAAATCGGTTAATATTTAGGGGTCGCGCAAAGACCATGAAGTTTCCCATTGATTTACCATGGGAAAAAGTCAGCTTTTTGTAAATCTAATATTTAAACACGATAATATGTTACAAATAATTCCGTGTTTTAATATATTGTTCAGAAATCATCAGAGAATAAGAATCAATCATGAATTTTGATGTTGAATAATTTCAAGCCACTCTTATGGGTCCCCAAAGAAAACCCCATAAGTGACAAATGAGAATTTTACGTAATATTGCGGTTTATTGACGCTTTTAAAAGTTTATTAAAAATAAATAATCATTGATCAGTAATTTAAGAATATTCAGTCATTTGTTTACTCATATTCAATTGTTTAAACAATTTTTAATTTGTTTAAATATTTGTTTTTTTTCAGTTAACTCGCGAAATGAACGTATTTTCTAGACTTTATGAGTTATTTAATCGATAATAACAATAAAATGATTTGTTTAAATAATTATACAATTATTCAAATAATACGTATTTGTTGAATAATATATTTTACCTAAAAAAACAGGCGAAACCTTTTATATAATTGAATTTTCGACAAATTTTAATATTTTTAGTACTAATTTTTTTATTATGAATAAACGTGGATGTTTAAACAAATTGAAATTTTTTAAACAATGTTTTTGTATAAATATTTTTGTGTGCTATTTTTCGAAAGACTGAAATATTCTTATGTTCTACTTTGCTTTTTAAGAATACTCTTAAATGTTTAAACAAATTAAAAAATTGTTTAAACAATTGAATATTAGTTAACAAATGACTGAATATTCGTAAATTACTGATCAATGATTATTTATTTTGAAAAAACTTTTAAAAAGCGTCAATAAACCGCAATATTACGTAAAATTCACATTTGTCACTTATGGGGTTTTCTTTGGGGACCCATAAGAGTGGCTTAAAATTATTCAACATCAAGATTTATGATTGATTTTGATTCTCTGATGAGTTCTGAACAATATATTAAAACACGGAATTATTTGTAACATATTGTCGCGTTTAAATATTAGATTTACAAAAAGCTGACTTTTTCCCATGTTAAATCAATGGGAAACTTCATGGTCTTTGCGCGACCCCTAAATATTAACCGATTTTGCTCAAATTTGGAGGAGATTTTTTTTTGGCATTCAAACAAAACTGGGGGGTGAGGGCAGAGAAATTTGAAAAGTGAAAAGTAAGGGCCACGCTAATGTGCACTGTCTAAACCACTTGCAAAAATGGTTCACCTGCAACTTTTTAAATTTCTTGAATTATCTAAGGCCATTGACCCGATGCAATCAGGTTTTTGGGCAAAGCATAGCACTCTTACTGCTTCCCTTAAAGTAACGATGAATCTCAAATTAGCAATGGATAATAGGGAGATCACGATTGTTATTCTGTTTGATTTTTCAAAGGCTTTCGATATGGTCAATCATAAGTTACTGCTACAAAGGGTAAAATCCTTTAACGTGTCAAACTCTGTTATCAAGTGGTTTGAATCCTATTTTAATAATCGGTCTCACAGAATTATTAATAGTAGTGGTGAGTTTTCTCACTGGTGGGAAGTTAAGAATAGGGTTCCTCAGGGCTCCATTCTGACATCCCTCCTCTTCAATTTGTTTACTTCTGACCTTGGAAGTGAACTTCAACATTGCAAATACCACAAATATGTTTATGATTTCAAATTCTACTTATCGCGACCAATATCTTCATTAAGTAGATTACTTTTTCTAGTCCAGGAGGATATCGAGCGCGTTATCCTCTAGGCCTGGAAGAATGTGCTTACTCTTAACCCTGGCAAAACTCAGGCAATTCTTGTTGGACCTACTTCATCTCCGTCACTTGAAACTCTGGCATCTTTTCTACCACTTCGTATCGAGAATCTCTATATCCCTGTCTCGGAAGGAGTTAAAGATCTGGGATATTTGCATACCCGTACCTTGTCTTGGAAGGAACAGGTACAGAACATCTCCAGGGAAACATATATACAGTATTCCACAGCAACTATATAGGAATAAGGACTCTTTACCTACCTCTACTCAGATATTTTTGGTTAAAAGTCTAATCCTTCCCCACTTTGACTACGGTTGTTTGGTATACGATGGTTTGTCCGACGATTTAAAGTTAAAGCTGGAGCGTGCGTTGAACGCCTGCGTCCGCTTTATCTACAATTTATCTAAATACGAACACATAACTCCATACAGACATAGGGCTGGTCTGCTTAATGTTGCCAAGAGAAGACAAGTCTTTATGGGTAATTTTCTCTACACTCTTTTTCAGAACAAAGCTCCTGAGTATCTATTCAACCTATTTCAATTTGTAGACAGAGACCTTCCAGCACGGTTTAAGCTTCGTAAAAGACATAAAATCCTTAAGATTCCTTTTCACAGAACATGTCAGCTTCAAAAATCATTTATAGTAAGGGGTGCCCGGTTATGGAATAAAGTACCATACGATATTAGAAGCGCACCTACCCTGTATCATTTCAAGAATCTCTTTTTCAAATATTTGTACAATACTCCTAACCCAGCTCTTGAAATTACTCACTGTTAAACACTCATATTTAGTTCTTAATCACTTCAGCTTAGAATTTCCTTTTGTTTTCATTAAGTTTTGCAAAGTATTTCTTTTACACACAGTTTTTCCCTCTTTATTTCTACCTTAAAATGCACAAGAGCTACTAATCAATCACTTAATATTAATTACTATGCATTAATCTCATACCTAATTTGATGCGTATTATGAGGTCGACTTTATTTATTTATTTTGTTTTATTTATAGATTAGATTAGGATTAATCAAGTATTCTGCCGATAAGTGCTTGCACAAATGGGTAATGACCCTGCATTATCTTGTTCTTCAGAGGGCTATTTGGCCCTAGGGACTTTTTTGAATAAATACAAATACTAACGAACTAGACTTTTTTGGGACTAAAAAATGGTTTACCAAAAAAAATTCTAATTAGAAAATTATTTTGTTCTGATTCAAGGGTTCTCGATAGTCGTAAAGAATTTATGAAACATGGATAGGTCTAAGTTAATATTAATCGAATATCTTTCATCATATAAATTATGAGAATGTAAAAGAAAACTTCGTTTGCTTTAATTGCTTTCCTTAACATTCCATTTTGCTTTCAGGTGTGCCATATAAATGCTTGTTACCAAAGACGATTCACTCATCTAAGTCTGCTACTCAACACGTGTATTTTTAAAGATCTTGCGTGCAAGTTCCACTCCATTTCCAGTCTGTGTAGTTCTACGGGATCGCCTAATTCCAACGTAAAAAGTTGAAAGCACCGTAATAGATAAAACAATGGAGCACGAAGAAATTCACTCTATTAATAATTCAGTAAAAAAAAAGAATGCTAGAATTATCAATACTAGTGGTACTGAAATGTTCATGAAAATGAAAAATTCTAACTATATTACTTATACTGAAGAAGACTATGAAAAAGGTTTAGAAATGTTGAATCTTCCCATGAAAATGCTTTTAGATACGCTAGAATACAATCCTAGAATTGTATTTGTTAAATTAAATCACATTGGGGAAAACTATTTTACAAATGGATCTGCGTATAAAACCAGAAATAAGTCTGTTGTAAGGTTTTTATCGCCAAGGCAAGTACAGCAAAAAGCAATGCAAGACATAAAATTGATGTGTAACACAATACAAAAGATGATTTTGGCTTCAGGAAAATTAATTACATCTGGAATTCAATCAGTTCAGAGTTTCAATATTACATCTACTTTTTTAATCAATTGTAAAACATGTAAGGCCAAATTTTCAAAAAGATCAGATTTAGTTAATCATATTGATAACAATCATCCAGATATTCCATTGCAGAGTTGCACTTTTTGCGGTAGAAAGTTTCTTGTTCTTCGTGGTCTGGCACAACACATTAATATGAGTCATGCAATGATTATGATGGAGAATAAAGGCAAGGAGAATTCGCTTGAAAGGAGCGAAACTTTTCCTCCTTTCAACATGCATTCAGACAGAAAAAGTATGAATAGGGACAATGTGACATCTCTTAAAGATCCAAAGGATTCGGGTCTTGCAGCAGTGGAGGATATCAATGATCAAAAGGAAACGGTAAAAGATGACTCTACATGCAATTATAATTCAAAATATTCCAATAAAATGTTTTTCGTCTGTAATAATGATTCTTCGTCACCATTATATTCTTTTGAAAACTCGGGTAATTCAAATGATTCACATAAAAAAGAAAGAAATATTGATTCCGTTAGTTTAACATGTTTAAATTCGGAAAATAAATCAAAATTGGGCATTCCTGGGATGAGTAGTGTAAGTGAAAAAAATGAAGAAACTGTAAATTCTTTGGAATGCCATGTAACTGTAGTCCTACCCACGGATCAGCACGACGTTCGAAAATCCGTATTTAAACGAGAAAATGATTATTCAAGTATGCCTAACGAAAATCTTTATTTCATCCTGTCATCAGAAAAAAAATCAACAACAGTAAAATATGTTGATTCCAGCGTAGACAATGGTTATAATATGAGTAAGAAAACCAGTGGTGAACCGAAAAATACAGGTAAAGATAATGCTCTGCACGAGTTGAACAGTATCCAGCAAAATAAGGCAGACCTTGGCAATTTAATAGTAGTAGATGAACCGCAGAAAAGAGGGTTGATTACTAAATTTCAAAAACAGGAAATGATCCCTTACATTAATAAAAATTATGAGAAGAAAACGGATACAAACGCAATGGTGTTACCAGTAGACGATAAAGGGTTTTCTGGTAAAATATGCTGTATATGTCTAGACATAATTAATGTAACGCGGCAGATATTCGACAAGCAACAGTACTCGAAATTCAAGTGTCATGAATGTCCATTTTGTGGAGTGCGGTATGCGGATATTTATTTCGAACATCACGTTGCAACAGTTCACCTTACATGTCATGAAGAGAAATGTAGATCCCGAGATATTCTAACTGGATCCCAGTTACGCCAACTGCTTAACATGGAAATGAAAATGGAGTGCATACATGTAAATTGCAATCATGGTTCCTCCAGTGATTTAAAAAAGTCTAAAGGTAGATCACATTATAAAAAATTTAACAACGATGAAACAATAAAGAGTGTTGACGAAAACTTGAAGGATATAAACGTCTTTGTGAATAATAATAACGGAACATTACGTCAAGAATGCGATACAACTGAGAACAACATAGAAACTTGTTGGCAGAATTTACAAGATTTTGTCGAAAGAAAACAGGAAAAAGTAAATATATTATCGAATGAATGCAATGCTTCAGATTTAAAATTTGCTATTAAAGCTGAACCTTGTAACAGTATAAAGGAAGAGGAGGACTGCTTTGAAGATAATTTTCATGTGCGCTTCACTGATTCTTCTTTACCAGCTGTCGATACGCCAAGTTTCAATACGGAAGAGAATAAAGTATCGTCTAGCAATGGTGGTTATCTTTATGAGGCATCATCACAAAACTCAAGTTTTGATGAATCATCGAAAGTCATTAAAGTGGAATCGTCCGAATCTAGCTTTCGCTGTTGTATTTGCAAAGCAACTTTTCATCAAGAACAAAAATTGTTGGCGCATTTGTTTCATCATCATCGATTCTCTTATCCGTTTACTTGTGATGTCTGCTTTTTATGCTATAAGCACGTGAAAGACTTGCAAGTACATGTGCAGGTGCACTATAAACACAGGGTTTCAGAGAAAGCAAAGTGCAACACATCTGATACCATGGAAGAAAAGGTTTCTCTCCAAAAATCTTGTTTATTAGATAAAACTGCTGCATTTGAATGTTATGTAAAGGAAGAACCTTCTTACTACTTGGCTGAATCCACTGCCCAAGTGCAACATTTGGAATCTGTAAAATATAACTTTACGAAAGATCCTTCAACTATTAAACGCAGCAGTGTTGTAGACGTACCTGAAGAACTTGACTTGCTGAAATTCAATTCTACACAAGAAGACAACTCTTTCATTCAATCCAACACATTATCATCAGTAGTAGTACCTACTATTAATTGCAGTGAAGCAAAAGTAAATATGAAATCTAATGATACAGCAGAAACTTTACACATAAAAAATGAACAGAAAGATTCTCCCGCGAAGAGAAAGAAGCTAAAAATTCCATGTGTAGTGGAAAAAGTAGAATACCCTCTAGATCTTCACAATTTGTATGCGCATAGTCGAAAAGCTCAAGACCCGAAAGTAGTCAACAGTAATGTAGCGTTGGAACTAGAGTCTAATAGCTTAGCAGAATGCAATAATACAAATTTACTCTCTGTTGAAACAAAGAAGAATAAAAATCCAGTGGATTTTGTTTCTTCTCTGAAAAAGACCACTACTGCAGTAAGAAGGAAAATGACGACGACGTTTTCAGTGTCTTCGAAAAAGATGAAAAAAAATGACTGTCAAGCGCATACAGATTCTGCTACTGCCGATGAGGTTGTATTTCAGTGTAAGACTTGCGAAAAGACATTTGATTTTAAAAGATCTTATAGTGAACATATGTTTTTTATGCACGATGCTATATTCGATGATTCAGTAGTATGTGATTTATTAAAACCTAGTTTTAAAAGCAAAAATATTGAAAATGCTCTCCAACAGAATACAGGATACAAAATAAATAATTGCACCAACGAAGAATTTGCTCAGTCTGCGGAAACACACGTGACACCAGATGATCCTAATACAGTAACTGCATGCTCGATGCAGCCAGAAAGTTTGGCAAATCTCGAAAAAAATCTGACAGATGGAATTATTAATAATAATAATGCAAGGAATTGCAGTCAATGCGGTGAACGCTACGTACAAGTTACGTCTTATTTTCAACATAGATACGACATTCATGGCGATGATTCATTGGTACACGTGTGTGAAAATTGTAGCAAGGTCTTGATTACCGTGAATATGGTTAATTCGCATTTGTGCACACAAGTCGACATTTTTTCGTGCAAGGATTGTGGATTAAAGTTTGTCAATGGTTTAGCACTGAAACAACACAACACGACAACACATTATGAAACTATTGGTCCGCACGTATGTCATGATTGTAAAAAGTGTTTCTTAACAAACAGGATGCTACAAAAACACAAGCGCATAATTCACTCAGATCGCAGCAAGACAAGTTCAAGCTGTGTAAAGAAGGAGGATAGGAAAAAGAGTAGATTACACGAATCAGATGCATCAAGAACAAAAACTACGGATAAAATTGAAAACCCGTCTATAAATGTAGATGATGAAAGTGTGCTGAGAAAAGACCGAGCTGTGAGTTTAGTCAAGCCGTTAATTACTAAAAAAGGAAAAATCAATAGTCTCACTTGTCCTGTTTGTAAATTTGTTCTTCAGTCAATTAGACGTTTACAAGCTCATTTAATGGTGAATCACAGCAAGGTGACCGATCTCTGCCTCTTGTGTAATAGGTTATTTGCCTTTGGAAGAGGAATAAGACACATGCTGGACTTTCATATTATTCCGGCATGCAATAAAGACAATGAATATGTACTTTCCTGGGAAGGTGATCCGAGGAAGGACGTGAAAGAAATTATACAGGTGTTGGGTGAAAAAAGATTACTAGCAATTTGCAGTTACGATGATTATACAACAATGACAGATTCCGCATCATTCCAATGTCGACATTGTTCGATGACGTATACTGCTGTTCGATTTTATAGAAATCATTATGTACAACGACATGACGACTTTTGTGCACTTTGTGGCCAGAGCTTTGAGAACAATAAGGACTTTACATTACATGTGGAAAATGTCCATAATTCTTTGAAACATTACTTATGGTTCACGGAAACTATTATTTCAACAATTATACAAACTGAAAGAAGCAAAGAAAACTCGCTAGAAACATTTATACAAATTATTGGGAGAAAATTGGACGAAAATGAGGTTGATGCTGCTTCGCAGCTATTAGAACGGATGGAAGTTGAAAGAATCTCGGCAAATTCTTCAAATTATTCGGCAAATTATTCGGACAAGTGTCATCTAGTAGTTGCTAAAGATACAGCGAAGTGCCAGTTGCCTGGGTCAAGCTACGAATTACTTGACAAGTCTCCCATCGGTTCATCACCTCTCTTAGCAGAATGTCAGCTGCCTGACAAAGCTGGAGAGGTATCCATTCTAACAACAAATGAACAACAATTACCTGTTGTAACAAGCGAGCTTCCTACGGAATCATACCGAGCAGATATTTTACAACTTCCAGACTTTTGCATGGAGTACGAAATTACTGACAATGGAATAATAGTAGCCCAGAATTCCAATTATTGCAATAACGATATTCTTGTTGCTGGCAGTATTAAAGATGAGAAGGAATATGTGGAGGAAAGAGACAAAGAAAGAAAAGAAGCAACCAGCACGATCATGTCAGCCAGATCTTTCGATATCTCCAACTGTATTTCAGAAAATTCGACAAGTGTTGTTGATGACGGGTCAGTTGTTGATTTAAAAGAAAATGAAATTCTGACTGTAATAGCAAGCTGTCCTACCGAAGCTAGTAGTCAGGTGTCGTCGTTGTCTTCGTCTTCAGGACAAATTGCGCAAGATGATTCACTGGAAAAGGGTGGCGGAGAATGCAGTAGTTCTGTTGCTGTAGGTATTAATAGTAGTAACGTTAATAATGAGAAAGTTGCTTTAGTAGTCACGGAAGAGGATTTGCGCATATACAAAAATAATATTCAAGCTTTAGCTGAACGTTTGAGTATCACGTGTAATGAGTTGTCTGTGGACGAAATTGTTGAAACCTTACAAGCTTATGTGATTTCACAAATGTGAGGTGCTTTGAGATTTGTTAAAAACAACATTCAAGTTAAACTACAAAACTTTCTAGTAATAGGGTGACTGTGTTGCCGAAAAATAAATTAATGCAACATGTACAAAAAACAATTTTAAATCTTTGAAATATCTCAAACTGAAAAAATTTCTAACAATGTTACCATTATAATATATTTTATATTATTTAATTGATTATACATAAATTATTATTTCAACGCCAATTGCATATGCGAGAAGAGGATTCGTACAAATAAAATAAAAATTATATGTTGAATATAAAAACTGACAAGTTGTAAATCAATTTTAAGCACACACACGCGCGCGCGCGCGCGCGTGTGTGTGTGTGTGTGTGTGTGTGTGTGTGAAGAAAGGGACCTAATGCGTCAAAGCTGAATTTTACAGGACGGGCGATCGTAGCAGAGCCTTCAAGCCAGCATTTGAGTAGTGGGGATGCGTCTACGAAAAGCAACCCCTCCACTTACCACTACACTTTTAGGCACGAGCCAGTGGAGCTCACGGACACGTCGCATACAGCTGTAGTGGTAAGTGGTGGGGTCGGCTTTCGCAAGCCTCTCGTTCGATCTCCGCGTACTCTTATTATGCCTATGTTTGTAGCATAATAACAAGAAAAGTAATTAACTTGAAAAATTTCTGATTATTGGGAATGAAAGAGTAATTCAGAAATTATAGATTGGCGTAAGAAAATGAAAATCGATTTTTTCTGCATTAGGTCCCTCTCTTCGCGGATGTTCACATATATATTAGGGGTTGTCCATATTTTTCTCTTGATTTTTCATGCTTATCCCCCCCCCTCTATTTTTTTGAGTATACAAAAAAATTAATTCGTATTTTTCTTGTTGAAAAATTAATGCCTATTTACAAAAAAATGATGTGTATACATTTCGCATGTCTCACGAAGTTTGACACGTATTTTCCATAAGAAGAAAAAAAGTTGTCCTAAATTTTATTCAGAATCGTTAATATTAGTATTATCGAGTTTATTTTAGGATCCTAAAAAAACCTATCAGTGAAAAATCGGGTTTTTTGGGCTAATTATTATTTTTTGAGGTTTTTTTTTAGTACAAATTTGTTCTAAAGCAAAAATATTACTTTCTACTGATTTAAATAAATTGTTTACACAATTCATTATCGTTTATAGTCATTTTCTCTTACAAAAGAGTTTGAAAATCGCAGTTTTTTCCGAATTTTTCAACTTTTCAGTTAGAGCGAGGCATTCAAAAATTAAGGTCAACAAGAATAATTGTTTAAACGATTTATTATTATTCATAACAGTATTATCTCAGAATAATACTAGAAAGTTGCGCGTTTTCTGTCTACAATTTCCACTTTTCAATTAGAGTGAGGTAATAATTTAAGGTACATAACAAACATAATTATTTAAACAATTTATTATTCTCTTTGAATAATGCTAGAAAGTTGCAAGTTTTTCCTAAAATTTTGAATTTTTCGTCAACTTTCCAATTAGAATGAGATAACAATTAAAGCGATTTAACAAATTTAATTGTTTAAGTAATTTATTATTATTTATAACTATCTACTCCTATATTAATGCTAGATAGTTGCGGGTTTTTCTGCAAATTTTAAGTTTTCGTCCACTTATCACTTACTGAGACAATGACTGATGTAAGTTAACAAGCATAATTCTTTAAACAATGTCACTATAAGTGAAAAGCTACAAAAAGTGAGAGAAAAGTTACTTTGCTAAATTTCATCAATTATTACTTTACTCTGATTGAAAAGATAACAAAAAGTTGAAACTTTCAGAAAAAACCGCAACATTGTAACATTATTCGAAAAGAATATTATCAAAAATAATAATTTTTTCGAAGAATTTCATTTGTTGTCTTGAATTTACATTTACCTCACTATAATTGAAAAGGCGACTAAAAGTGAATAAGTTAAAAAAAACGGCAACTTTCTAATATTATTCTAAGAGGAATATTGTTATAAATAATAAATTGTTCAAACAACTGATTTAAACATCTAATTATCAGTAGCGAGTAATATTTTATGTAATAAAATCAGTTTGTACTAAAAGAATCGGCGAACAAATAATAATTAGCGCCAAAAAGTTGCAAAACCTAATTTTTCCCTTATGTTAATTATTTTGGACTCTATTAAACAGACTTATGATGGTGAAATTCAAAAAGTAATTTTTGATTCGTATTCTATAGCTATAACTGTGAAGAGTAATTTTAAGGGTCAACTCGCTATGCCTAATATTGATGATTCTGAATATAATTTACAAAAACGTTCTTTTACCTATGGGAAATATGTGTTACAAAGTAATAATTGATTTTTATGTGAATTTGAACAAACTTGGGGATGGGGCGGGGGGGGGGGGGGGAAGCATGGAAATTCGAAAAAAAGTGCGGTGAACAGGATCTGTCGTTGTATATAAATTGTGATATTTTTGTAAAGAGATGTACGTTTTCTGAAGAAAAAAAAATTGCAACATTCACATTAAAATTCTTTTATCCAGAATATTTCTACAAGACTCGTCACTTTTTAAAAACTTATAAAAAAATTAAGACTGTAAACAATAGCTGACTACAGTTGGGAGAATTGCATATGAAGTTAATTGTAAATATTTTGAAGTACCATTTTTCAATTATTAAGATTTTCAGGATAATGTTGTGTAAATATGATTCTTTGTTTGAGAAAGTCGTTATCGTGATTTTGTCGTATTCTAAAATTATTGTAAACACAGTACCGTCGTAATATTGTTTAATATCAACTGTTTAATTCTTTTAATTTTGATAGTAGTACATTATGATGTAGTAAAATTTAATCCTACAATTAGCATGAAAGAAAAAGTCGCCGTAGAGTTGTGCAGTCATATTCGAATGAGTTGAATTTTGAAAATTCGAATTGACTTTTGGCTCCCTTTTTCTACAAAAAAAGAGTAATTTTGATATTGAAAATTGCAGTAACCTAAGGCAGACCTGCCCAGCGAGAAGAAATTCCCGGTTGACACGCACGGTGCGCTTCCACTTCCATTTCTTCTGAAAAACTGGAGTAATGGTAAAGTCGTGTAGTAGGTTGATGATCTCTAGTTCTAGTGACGTAGCCTAGTCCAGAAGATACGAAATATCTGTACAAGTGCTTGCGGGGCGACTAACGTTTCAATGTAAAATTTAAAGAGCGACTAGAGTTTTGATCATTTCATTACAGTAATTTTAACATTTATTTTCTATTAAAGTAATGAGGTTGTTGCATATTTCCAAATATATTTTTTAGAGTACTAAGAATTGAATATAATTCCCTAAGGAAAGATTTGAAAATTGATTTTGAATTTTGTTTTAATGTTTTAAAAGTTTAGTTTTCAAATTTTGTCGGGAATATGAGACATTCTGATTGGGCCAGCGTTGGAAGTAAACATCAGTCTGATTAGCGTAGTTGACGAGGGAATTGATATGGTTGCTAGTGATTGAAGTAATCATAACCCCTGAAAAGTGAGCCTTACATAGCCCTTTACCGAATGGTGACAGCTGGTGACATTTAATTAGTTCCAAAGACGCCATGCTGACACGGAAATAGTTCCACAAATGGCCACTGAATAACGCACAGTGTTTTCTCTAACCGTACTGTTGGGAAAAGTAATAACATCAGATGGCACTCCAGCTCGAACCGAACGAAATTTGAAATTTCGCGCCATACGTGATTACCAATTATAGTCCAAGCAGGTGACTGCCACGTCACTCGTATGTTTTTACGACTAACTTTTCAAACGGCCCTAAAGTCTCATAAAACGCTGATTTCCAATTAAATTTCGTACCTTACTGGTAGTGTTACACACATCTTTTCACGTGGAGCTCACTGTTCGCAGGACGAATTGCAAAACCATGATCCTCAACCATGGTTTTACAACTCGTCATGCAAACATCGATCTCCCCGTGTAAAGACGTGCCTAACACTACTAGTAATATAATATACTATTAAGCATGTTTCAATAGAATGAAGAAAGACCCAAAAGGTGTTTGAAATGCTTAGAATTACACTAAAATCATCATTTATAAAGAAAGGCAATGCAAATGTGCCAAAAATCAACATATGAATGATCGCAAATTTTCGAACCAACTTCAGCTGGATACTTCGTTAGCCAATGGAGCCACTGCATACCATTGTGTTCTGTTCTGATTGTTTCAGCACTTTGCAGAATGTGATTCCTCAGGTCGAATGATAGGTTACAGAAATCAAATTTAATTATAAAATCTAAATCCTAATTAGCCAAACTTACTCTTAGATTTATGTGAACAAAACGATCCTCTCATGCACCGCTGATTCTGTTCTGACTTTTTTTTATGATGCTTCAGAAAAAAATTCCGAGTTCGGCTATTTTTCAACGAATGCGCTCAATTGTTTTCATAAAATAAACTAAGAATGTTTTTCCGGTTACTCTTTGATATGATACTTCGAAAATTTACAACAATTATTAATTATTTAAAGGATTTCCATAAACAACTTCAGAGTTTGGCTATTTTTCAATGAGTAGACTCAATTTTTTTTACGAAATTGACTAAGAGTCCCGGTAAGGAGGCTTGCATTCAAAGGTATTAAAAATATCAGTATGGGTGTGTTATAATAGGCATAAACGATAGCTTGGCATCCCAAAAACAAACAGTGAAAATCCCAGAGCCGTAGCTGAGCTCTTTATCCCCGAAGCAGGGTACTGTGCTTCTGCGTTCCAGCGCGCGCGGACCGCCAGCTGGCCGGTCCACCCTTATAAATCAAAATATTATTGATGTATCAGGCTGAAAGAAATTTGTTTTATACTGCAAGAGTACGTTAATGAACAACAACAGTTTTGGGAAGATTCATTATTTTTTTCATCCCCCAAAAAATCCCCAAAAATACCCTAATTTTCGGGCTATCACACTGGATTCCCCCCTTAACGCATTAAAGGTTTAGGCATGCTCGAAGGCAAAACTGAATGCGAGCGGGCGCTTGCGTTTGCGCCAGGATGGAAACTGTGTTGAGCAATGGTTTGGTTCACATTGGACAAGCGCATCGCCGAAACGCTGACAAAAAGTCTAACCTGACGCTTTTTACAGTTTCCACCGTACGCGTCCACACTTATTTACTCTTCAACAACGGTTTGCACATAATAAAAATCATCTTGAATCAACGCAAGAGGACTCTTAGAATACAATTAATTGGATTATTGTATGTTCGAATTATTATAAACAAATTGAATTAACAGTCAAATATTGTAATTGTGGTTTAAAAACATTTGTTCTTAGCTAAAAGTACTTTAAATTATTGTGAGAGTGATTGTCAGTCAATGGTTTTTTCAATTGTGGTTTTCCTTTCATTATCTGAATTGATGCAGATATTCTCAAAAATAATATATGTTCAATTATATTTGCGCGAGTTTCAAAAAGAAAAGCCGTTAATCAACAGGCATAACGAACGATACTTTTCAGAACAAAATCGTAAATGGCGTGATTTCAATGTCTCCATGGAAAAATGCAAAATCACGTTTTGAGTCGGTGAAGGTACGCATGAGCTCTGCTGCATTTTTGTTCTAACGAGCGTGAATCAGACAATAATGTATAATGTGCAAAGCGATAGAAACACGCTATAATGTTCGTTACAAACATCGACTCACTAATCCGCCATGAATTCTCTTTCGATCTTTGTCTACCACGATCTCTCTCAAGCCAACCCTATACGGAAAAAATTTGTACTTGAGAAATTACAGAATTAGTTCCGATGTGGCGGATATGAGAAAAAATCCGTAATAATTACAGACCTACGTTATTTTAAATTCTACAGAACTTTTTCTATGAGAATTAAATATATGGCAGGAAGAATTCTTAAATGGGACAGTAATTTTAGCAATGGGAAGCTTTAAAATTTGCGAAACTAAAGTTCGTTAAAAACAAAGTGGAAGACTGGATATTTCACAGAACGCCTCTCAAATCAAAAACACGGCAGAGTTCTGAGATTTCTACATCACCGCGCCGTCGTTTCAAACACCAAAAAAATTTCGATTTATATACTACTACTACTTTGTATATTAGAAGGAAAGAAGCAAGGACGGACGGAGGGCACACACAAGAGACACATTCTTAACTTATCGTACGCACATGAACATAATATCATTCTATAGCCTAACCTACATATATATATACCTATATACATACAATACACGCAACGCACTTCCCTAACGCAGAATATCGCACGCTGAGGATATTGGCCGAAGTGGTACTTATATACTAACCAAGAAAATTCTCACCGCTTGTGAGAAACGACCAGTGCCGGACCCAAAATTTTTGGTCAAATAAATTTGAACTTAGTATTAAATATTTGATGTCGAAATTTTGTATCTTTTACCATATCGCTCAAAACAAAACATACCAAAATTATAAGAAAATTATAAGAAAATGTTAAAAAAAATGTATGGTTAAAAATTCCAACATATATGCGTAGATTAAAAATAGTATAACAATGACTGAAGTAAATACTAATATGAATAAAAAGTAAAGCTTGGAAAAAACTTCTAATTAAAACTTTGCCAGAACAAATATATACTTTGATGTTCACGAAAACATGAAAAAAATGTTGGGAAAAATGTATTTTTTCGACCTTTTGAATTTTGAATTTTTTACCCTAAAACTAATAATTTTATTTAAAAAAATGGTAGCCGCTAGACCGGGAAATGCCCAGGATTTTTTTAAACCCGGAAAACCAGAAAGCGGCAAATTTAGTAGTTAAACAAGTGTAAACGTTCGATTGAAATTTTATAAACTATTTTCAATTTTAAAATAGTTTAGAGTGAATAGACTCATAATTAAACTCTTTTATTGAATTTGAAATTGTACGCGCTCAAATATTGTTTCAGTTTTAAATATTCGATTTTTAACCCATTGCGAATTGAAATTTTTTAATTAAAAAAGGCATTTTTTAATATTTAGCAGTATTGGGTTGTTTATTTGAAATAAAAAAATTATAAATCAAATATTCAAAATTAAACAATTTGAAAGTGAATTGTTTCAAATATAAAGTCTTGAATCGTTGAGTGCAAAGTTTAACCTTTTAAGGTAAGAATTTCAATTATTTCATTTTGTTGAATTTTGAAACTGCAAGTGAAATTTTTAATTAATAAATAACAACTGACCAATTATTTATTGCAAACGACTTCAAATTAAAAATTTTATTTTAAACCATCAATTGAAAAATGTTTAAGTTTTAATGATTCTAATCAAAAATTGCTTCAAAATTATATAATTTTCAAAATTAAAAAATATATTGATTCATTCTTCCATTTAGAGCATGGAAAATAAAAACGTGGATTTATATGTCATTTCATTTAAAATTATTCCATTGAATGATATTGAGAGCTTCCATTTTATACGCGTAAAGTATTCAGCGTTTAGACGAAAACAATTTTAAGCTTCAATGCCAATAGTTTATAATTCAAAACTCAGGACGATAATACGATCATGAATTTACTAGAAAAAATCTAAAAAATCTTTCACTTTTCTTCTGGCATCAGTAGACAGATTGATTACCTGCTCCTGGTATTTGTTTAGTAAATTTCGAAGGTTTCACAGCTTCTGATTGGTTAGTAATGAATCGACCTCGATCAAGTCGTCACGCGCTTTTACCATTGAATCGTATAATTTTATAATAAAAATTTCAGGCAGAAAATGAAAATTTCCATCTTAACTTATGACCACATATTTCCTTGATCTGCTAAGTAATTTCCATTATTTTCCCGTATTTTTCTAGATGCACAAGATTCCATGCAAATTCCCAGATTCCCCATGTCGGTAGACACCCTGATTTTATAATGCCGAATTTCACACTTTTTAATTGTGAAATTGTAGATTTAAAAAATTGAATTCTTTTAGAAGATTGTTTAATTTTAAACTTAATCATGATAATTCATGTATTATATGTTTGAATTTTTAACATTTAAATGTGAGACGATCTAATTATAAAAGTTTTTATTAATGTTCAGTATAGCAGGATCCATTTTTAAAGTACAAATATTTCTTTCTATAGCAATGGGCTTGTAAAAAAATATATTTGTGTTGAATAGAAGAAAATTTAGTTTACAGATTAAGAAAACAATCATTATTATTTTACTTGAACTGGAATATAATTTCCAGTTTCGAAAATATTTTTAAAACGAAAAATTTAACTTTAGGGAATTTAAAATGATCTTGAGAAAGTAACGTATAAAGACATTGAATTTAAGAATCAGTTAAAACCAATACCTCTACTTTCCAAAAGGTTTAAGATATGGAATAAAACAAATTTTGTATGGAAAACTCTTGTTAATACATTTATTTACATACGTACTTAACCTTTATGTAGAGAAAAAAACTAGGTTTATTCTCCAGGAAGGTGAAAGGATACATTTTTCTAAAGATTTTACAGAAAATTTTATATGATTCTAGAACATTGTATATGATTTAAAGAAGTTCCTTTAATTATAGCGAAAAATATTACAGTAAATTAAATATAAATGTCAAAATTGTTTTGAATTTACATAAAATTATTACAAATAGCAGATTATTTTCCACTTTCACAAAGTGAAAATTGCTACGTGCATTAACATAATCCAACATCTTACTTTCAAGATTTTTATAATATTTGATAAACAGAAAAAATACATGTTTGAGGTAGAATGAAATTCTGCATTTTTAATTTGATTCGAATTTTCTATAAACAGATCTGCCACACTTTAGTCACTTTTAGTTATTTTCTTCTCCAAAAAACTTTGTAATCACTTTTTAAAATTGAAAATAACACTTAAGCGGCTTTTCTTTAAGAAAATTAAAATAAAGATTCCAAGGATTAACCACATTATTAAATTCAGATCTACACCCATTTCCCAGTTTTTTTTTATTCTTTCAAATCCCCTTAAGGGCATGCTCTCCGGTGATCACGTGACCAAACCAGTCCTTGGTTATGAATTTTTTGTTGGTGTTCACCACGTCCAAACGCAATGATATATTGCTATCAAAATTTGGAATATAGAAAATGAGATAATAAATTGCGTTTGTATATTTAGTTTCAGTAATAATTTTGAAAAAAAATTTCCATGTAAAAAATAAATGTGGAAAATTTCATAACCGAGCTTGGTCATGTGACCTCTACTTTACCGACAGTGAAATGCTCCAACGAATGTGCAAGTTTTATTGTATATATTGCTTTTTTGAATGTTCAGACGACTTAGTCCAAAATTTGTGTCAGTTATATCAACATACGTGAATCAGAAAATCTGAAATGCATCAAACTAAACATTACCTGAACGTGCTGCAACTCGAATGGTAATATAATATCCTATTGTATCAATTTATAAATGAAATTTCCTTGAAATTATAAACATATTGATGTATACAAACGTTCTCTAGTGCTTTTTATTCAATCGTTCAAATTCTAAACACGATATGTCAATCCGTGTGGACGTAGCGAGCACAAAAAAAAAAATGAAAATAATTTTACACATTTATTTTTTTCATGGAAATTTTGTTTCAAAATTATTACCATTCACGTTCGTTGCACATTCGTTGCAACGTTACCATGCACATTCGTTGCAAATCAAAAAATAAGTATCTGCCCACACGTAACCTGTCATTATTTTTTGAGCATTTCAACGTCGGTAAAGTAGAGATCACATAACCAAGCTCGGTTATGAAATTTTCCACATTTATTTTTTACATGGAATTTTTTTTTCAAAATTATTACTGAAACTGAATATACAAACGCAATTTATTGTCTCATTTTCTATATTCCAAATTTTGAGAGCAATATATCATTGCGTTTGGACATGGTGAACACCAAAAAAAATTTTATAACCAGCACCGACTGTTTTGGTCACGTGATCACCGGAGAGCATGCCCTTAAAGACCACTGAATTCAATGGATTATTTAAATTTTCAATTTTTCAAATTCAATTTTAAGGCTTTTAAATTCACCTTAAATTCTTTGAATATTATCAGATTTTTATTCAGTAATTATATTTCACTAATTCTATATGGGTTTCTTATATTTTTCGAGATGAATAACTCTGAAGAAGAAAAATGGAAAAAATCTGGGATATAAAGGTTATCTAAATATTAAAACAGTTCCTGATCTAATAACCCTGTCAACTGTATGTACATTTTACCCCTGGCGGACCGGCCGAACGCAAACATTACGCTACAGCGTAACGGTAAAGTAATGGTAAAGTAATGCTAAAGTAATATGGCATTATAATTAATAAAGGAAATAAAATTAATATGTAAATTGTTGCAATTATAATAAAACGTTAAAATTTACATTAAATGGTCATGCCGATGGAGAATTGGCCGTGTTTTCTCGAAACAAACGCACCTAACCTGAAACCTGGTGTGGGCATAAACCCTCCAAGGACTAGTGTGACGTATACGTCACATGAGAAATTAAATTAAATAAAAACATAATTTGTTTAGTTTAATGATAATATTAATATTATGAATTTGAAAAAAAAATAGTTCTCGTCCTTGGAGGGGAATATTCATATTATACTTACTTTATACTTACTTCTTGCATCCATGACACAAAACAAACTGTTGTTGACATTTTGAAGATGATAACGTTGAAGTTAGTAGAAGGTTAGTTGCGTTTTTTTCGTGAAAATACGGCGAAGCGTGTGATTTTTCTTACTAAAACACGGTGGAACGTGCGATATTTCTTCTAAAACACGGAGCAGCGTGCGATTATTGTATAACGCATATTCCGTGCATGCGTGATGAAAAATTTATTCTGACATTTTGAAGATGATAACGTTGCAAATTACTATCGAGAAAAATGTAGTACATTAGACTCATAAGAGAGGGCGTTAGGTGCCCACAGCAGGGTTCAGGTTAGGTGCGTTTGTTTCGTAAGAACATGGCGAAGCGTGCGATTTTTCTTACTAAAACGATGTAAAAACGGTTATTATTGTATCACAATGAACTTAGCAGATAATTGTTCATAATTTTTGTTCACATTATAGTAATGTAATGCCTGTCGGATGTTGCAGCGGCTTACGGTAAAAACCGCAAAAATACGTATAAATAAAAGGATTGGAAGTCTTTGAATAGCAGAGCACATGTACAGCCAAAGACCGAAGAACGAAGAGGTACCTAGTTCCCTGGCGGACCGGCTGAACGCAAACATTACGCTACAGCGTAACGGTAAAGTAATGCTAAAGTAATATGGCATTATAATTAATAAAGGAAACAAAATTAATATGTAAACTGTTGCAATTATAATAAAACGTTGAAATTTACGTTCAACGGTCATGCCGCAATTGCAACAAGTTGCTTTTGCAGCATTAAAAAATAAAAAAACATAGTGACCGTTATTGCAGTCGGGCCCCTGCATATTGGCAACCCGCTAACGTGGCTTTAAGTGGGTTGCCAGTCTGCAGGGACCCGACTTGAATGACAGCCACTTTGTTTTTTTATTTTTTAACGCTGAGAAAGCAACTTGTTGCAATTACGGCATGACCATTTCATGTAAATTTTAACGTTTTATTATAATTGCAACAATTTACATATTAATTTTGTTTCCTTTATTAATTATAATGCCATATTACTTTAGCATTACTTTACCATTACTTAGCGTTACGCTGTAGCGTAATGTTTGCGTTCGGCCGGTCCGCCAGGGTTCATATAAAATTATATGGTACGCAGGTAGGCAAAGGTGGGTAGGCAGATTGTGAGGAGGTAATACAAAAGGTGGTAGCCACATGTTTTGAAACGAAATATTTTTGTAGGGTAAAGAATCTGCACAAACCTTCACCGGAAAAAAATTACAAATTTTTCAGTTTCCATGAAGAAAAAAAGTAATTAAATTACTCCTGAACTCAATATTTTCTATAATAAATAATTACTCAAAATACAAAAATATTCGCAGTCGAGAATTACCTCACGTTTCTGACGCTGCAAAAATTTCTTGAACACAACAATTTAAATTTTCAATTTGTAAATAGCATTTTCTACGTTTCATACAAAAACGGTGATTTCTATCGAAAAACTTTTACATGGGATGTTGCAGGTTTTTTTTTTAATGAGCCCTTATTCTTCTAACACTTTTTTTATTTCGCATAGTTCTTCTTTAAAGTGGAATTTTCCATGTTTAATAACATTTAACAAAAACTATGCATTCTATCAAAAAATGGTATAAACCAAAGTCCATCTTTTTGAGGTGGACAATTTTGCTTTATAACATTTTTGTTTATATCTTGCATAGCTCTTAAAAAGCATTTTCGATGGATAACATGATAACCTTTTGCCGTAAATAGCTGTTTAAAGATCTCGTCTTTTTTAGGCCTTCACAAATCCTACATGATACTAAGACATACAACTTCTTAATCTTCATTTTTACTAATAAACTTAACATACATCATGAGAATTTAAAAATGAAAATGCTCTATTTTCGACGAAGAATTAAACGAATAAAAAACAAAATTAAAAAAAATTAAAATATTAAATTAAAATGGTTACAACCGGATAATTTATTTTGGTATTTACTTTCCTAAGTTTTCATTTTCACTAAATATATCCTATGGGTTGCAGAGGCTTCACAAACTGAACGAAGTCTAATGTCAGGCTTCGTTAATTATTTTTGTGGGACGTAATTTAATTGTTCTTATTTCGACGTCGATATGGGAGCTTGATACCTGTCCAGGGACGTTTGAGTATCGAAACAGGCCTTTTCGTCGGTTGTTGGTTCTTACCTGATTCTCCGATAGCTGTCGCTTTCTGTGGCGACTCGTTCGTTCTGAGGAGACATCTGGCCCTGTGAGGTTCTTGGAATTCGAGCATTCTACAGGCGTAATGTATAATGCTCTATAATCAGTCGATCTATTGTGTATCACCAATACTCGAGAAAAATTCTTATCGTTCTCAGCGTCCACTCTCGTGGTGAGAGGGTCCTTCGGATTCTTTCTAAAGGCCGTCTTGAAGTTTTCTGAGTCCTCTGAGTCTCCTGCATCGGTTGAACTGGCCAACTCTGGAGAATTGCACACCGGATTTCCTGATAGGGCTTCTACGCCTTTATTTAGCTTTCCCTTTCCCTTTTTATATTTATATGTATATTGATAATCCTTCATTTTGAGCCGCCATTTTATTAACCTCGTTCCTGGATTGTCCACATAGGTCATCCAATGTATAGGTTCATGGTCGCAGGCTAAGATAAACTCTCGTCCATAGAGATAGGGGCGGAAATTTCCCATTCCGTAGAGTACCGCTAGGCATTCCTTCTCCTCTTTATCATCATTTAATTCGTAATCGGTCAAGATCTTAGAGTAGTAAGCTATAGGCATATCCATGTCATCCTTCTTCTGCGTCAACACTGCTTCTACAGCATGGTCAGA
Organism: Andricus quercusramuli; assembly: GCA_932178445.1. Classification (NCBI taxonomy): domain Eukaryota; kingdom Metazoa; phylum Arthropoda; class Insecta; order Hymenoptera; family Cynipidae; genus Andricus; species Andricus quercusramuli. Next base: position 94,839 of record CAKNXH010057027.1, read on the forward strand.
GGCATCCGTTGTCCATTTGAAGGCTTTCCTAAAATCGGGATACTGTAAGATTGTTTTTCTACACAAGTAACGACGAAGTTTCTGGAAGCTTCGAGCTTGCTCATCTCCCCATTTGAAAGGCGTATCCTTCTTCAAAAGTTCAGTTAAGGGTTTTGTCAGCTTCGCGTAATCCTTAATGAATCTTCGGCAGTACCCCGAGAGGCCTAGAAATTGGCAGAAATTTTTGACAGTTTTCGGTGTGGGAAATTGTCGTATCGCTGTTATTTTTGCAGGATTTGGCCTTACTCCGTCCCGTCCAATAATATGGTCCAAATAGGCAACCTCCGTGCGTAAGAATTCGCATTTGTCCGTCTGCAGTTTTAGATTCGCCTCCGGCAGTCTTTCTAATAATCGCCTGATCTTCGTATCGTGTTCTTCTATAGTTTCTGAATGTACCACGATGTCATCTAGATAAATGAAAGCTTCTGTTCCATGCATTCCCGTTAAAACGTTGTCCATGAGTCGTTTAAATGTGGCTGGGGCATTTTTGATGTCCATTGGCATACGGAGATATTCAAAATGAACACGCGGTGTTGAAAAGGCTGTTTTAGCCTTATCCTCTGGGTGGGTTTCGATTTCATGGAAACCACATTTGCTAAATCTAGTACGGAAAAGTACTGTGCTTTTCCAAGATGGTCCAAAATGTCCGTAATATTTGGTAACGGATATGCGTCTCCAATGACTTTGTCATTGAGCACTCTATAGTCCGCTACCACTCTGAACTTTCGAATTCCTGAAGCATCCATCTTCTTTGGAATTATCATTATCGAGGAATTTTAGGGAGACTGATTCCTTAATAATTCCCGATCTTAATTGTTTATCGATTTGTTCCCGAACCTCGTGAGATGTCGCCTGGGGGTGTTGGTATGGCTTTCGCATTATTACCTTATCATCTGTGGTGGGGATTCGATGTTGCAATAAATGGGTACAGCTTAAAAGTTCTCCATTTAAATGGAAGACATCGGGAAAATCCCTTACCCAGCGGTAAACATATTCTCTCTCTTCTAAGGTCAGTTGGGAAACATGAAGACTTTTCAACACTTTTTCCGTACGTTCTGACACTGGGTCTGTCACGTGTGTTGGTAATGCATTAGGTGCAGCTTCCGGCTCTGATCCTGTTGAGTCTTCTCCAGGAAATTCATATAAGTCGTATGGGAAGATTTCCTGGGGACTGACTTTTAAATTCTACTGCTTCAGTAGTGGTGTTTATAGCCAGCACTCTGCACACTCCATTTTGAACTGTCACAGCTGCGTCTCCCAAATAGATT
>CAKNXH010057029.1:0-15747 GCA_932178445.1 Andricus quercusramuli
AGTACTTGTTCGAAGGTTAAGACATTGTGTTGAACATACATTTTTTTTGTTAATGATACATCATTTTAGTTGAAAATTTATCCCTTTGGTTAAAAATTATTTTTTTTTTGCCGAAATTAATTTTTTTAACTGAACATTTAACTATTTCAGTTGAAGATTCATTTTATGTTAGTTGAAAATTCATTGAACTTTCTTGGTTGAAGGTTCACATCTTTGGTTGAAAATTAAAAACAGTTAACTAATCTTCTTGATTTGAAATTTCCTCCTTTTTGGCCAAAAATACACCTGTTGGGTTAAAAAATAACCTTTTCGTTGGAAATTTATATTTTCAGATTGAAAATTCAATTGTTTTACAGAAAATTAATCTTTTGGCTTAAAAGTTCAACCATTTGGAAGAACATTTTTTCCTTTCACGGCTGAAAAATCTTTATTTGTTGAAAATTCGTCTTTTTGGTTTCAAAAATCATCATTTTATTGAAAAATTCATCTTTTTAGTTGAAAATTTGACTATCTTGTTGAAAATTCCCGTCTTAAAAAGAAATATTGGTAAGTATAGGATCGTGTACTTTTTCCGCGGAAAAGTATTGGATTTCCAATTCCTATTCGCGAAAGAAGTTATAGTCCCAATACTTATCAATGTACATCTTTTTCATAAAGGAAATACGTCTTTTTGATTTAAAAATTTATCTCTTTTTGTAGAAATTCCATCTTTTTTTATTAAGAATGCAACTATTATATTTATTGTTTAGAAATAATCTTTGCATGAATGCATCATCTTTGCAGATAAAAAATTTTAATATATGGCTGAAATTTCAATTATTTTATTACAATTTTTCGGTTGAAAATGACCTTTTTTGTTGAAAATTAATCTTTCCGGGTTTAAAAGTCAACTGTTGTCTAAAAAATCGACTTTTTGGCTTCAACATTGAACTATTTGGTTGCAAAATTCTTCTTTTTAGGTTAAAAGTTATACAATTTGGTTTAGAATTGAACTATTGTATTTAAACCATAACTATTTTTGTTAAAAAGTCATTTATTTTGGTCAAAAATTCAACTGTTGTTTTGAAAATTCGTTCATTGAGATTGAAAAATCATATTTTACGGTAGAAAAATCATCATTTTTGGTTGCAATGAATTAATGAGTTTGAAATTTTTCCTCCCCGAACGGTGCTAAAACTTTATTGGAGAATATCTCTTGAATTAATAGAGATAAGTGATTTTGAATGCAGGTATCGGATGAATTTGTCTTTGTTTGCTCTATAATTGAGGCGCCGGATGCAAGAAGGAGATATTAAATTATTTTGCTGGGGAGGCCCCTGGGCCTTTGAGAATGAAGTTTCGAATTCTAATTTTTTGAATACGCATGTGTATTGATAATTTTGTTACACATCTTTTTCTTTCAATAGAAAAAGTTATAGCTTCTTTAGTTTTTGAATTATTAACAAAAAAAAAACGGTTTTTTTATCTGAATAAAATATCCTGTGTTTTTTCACTTCAACTCGCGACGAAACCGGCAATTTTTAATATTTTAAAGTAAAAATTATGAGAGGTATACACTGGCATCTTGTGCGACCGACGACGTTAGCATAAGTTGAAAATATTTATTTGAACAAAAGTTAATAATTTTTTTCCGAGAGTTGAGCGAATTTTGAGCAAGCAAAAACTTTCAGTGAGAAAGTTGGTCAGGAAGGTTCAAAGAATTTTTCTGGAAATTTTTAGCTCAATTGAAATAGTAGTTAACAAACTGTTGATGTTTTAATTTTCCGACGCGATCGATTTTCTCTTGCGTAGGCTGCGCCATACCGGGCAAGCCGTTGTTGCCACATAGTGAAGTGAACTCTGCCTTAGAGTACGTAAGCGATTTTTTAATTCAAATGCAATAAAACATGAGAAATCATGGTTCACAATAATTCGTTTGATTTCTTTCTGGTTACAGTATTTAAAAGTTGCCACTTCTAAAGAAATTACCTTCATAAAATTCTTAAAAATAAATAATCTGTACAAGGCCGTAGCCAGAAAAATTTTTCGGGGAGGGATATATAGCAGGAAAAAATTTCGGCGGGGGATATGCAGCAGAACAAATTTCGGGAGGGGGGTTATGCAGCGGCACACAGGAGAGTATATGTATATTATGTACATGTTTCAAAAATTTGGGGTGGGGGGGGACAACAAACACACAACCCCCCCCCCCCCAGGCTACGGCCATGAATCTGTACACGTTTCCTTTCTGGTATCCCGCGTGTCCTCTGTCTAACCTCTACTTGTAAATATACCTGCAAACACTTTCTGACTTTTTTTAACCAAAATATTACATGAAATATAAATAATACATAAATATACATGAAATATTACATGAAATATTACATGATATTTTTTCAAAGTTATATCTGAATACGTATTATGAAATCTGTAAAAATTTCATAATATAAATGCAGTGACGGTTTTTACTTGAAAAAAATTACAGATCATTTTTAGAATAAATCTACTATTATTTTTAAGTGGTAATAATAAGCTTTAACTATAGAAAGTCTGGTTAAATTGACCAGTAAATTTACTTAAATTTATTTTTCGTAAGTGTTTCATGGGTTTATCAAAATAATTAATATTTACTAATTAAAATCTGCGATAAATATAGTGTTTCCACTTTAATTTTGTTATTTTATTTGTGTTCACGTGTTCATTCATTACATGTTTTTATTTTAATACTACCACCAATTTAACACTAATGATTCTGAATTATCACTACCCATTTTACGTCCTGATTTTTCCTATTTTAAATAAAAATTATCTGTATCTGACCGGCCTCTGCGACGGAGTTTGTGTATAGCAAACGTATTACCGGCCGGACCACAGCCTACGCGAGAGAAAATCGATCGCGTCGGAAAATTAAAACCTCAACAGTTTGTTAACTACAATTTCAATTGAGCTAAAAATTTCCAGAATACTTCATTGAACCTTCCTAACCAACTTTCTCACTGAAAGTTTTTGCTTGCTCAAAATTTGCTCGACTCACGAAACGATCAAAGTTGTTTGTGCGCGAATTGTGCAACGCCTCCGCAAACAATTATCAACTTTTGTTCAAATAAACATTTTCAACTTTTGCTAACGTCATCGGCCGCACAAGATGCCAGTGTATACCTCACATAAATTTTACTTAAAAATATTAAAAAGTGCCGATTTCGTCGCGAGTTGAAGTGAAAAACACGAAATATTTTATTCAGATAAAAAAAAAAACAGTTTTCCTATTTAATAAATCTCCTCCAGAATAAATCTCGAAATCTATCGAAATCTATCGAAATGTCTCAAAATATATCGAAATATATTATGTTGTTATTAATTGAATATGATCTTTTATGACTATCCCTTCCGTAAACATTATTGAAAATCCGTACAATTTATTATATCCTAAATGTAAGTTACCATTTTTATTGGATTAAGACTGCGTGACTTGTTGCTGTTTTATCGGAGCAGTGTTGCCAGGTTTTTCATTACTTATTGTTGTGGACTTGTGGTCCGGAGAGAAAAGGTTGGAGCAGTGTTTGGCAGTGTTGCCAAGTGTTGTAGTTGAAGCGAAGCTATTACTATAACCTCAATTTTCTCCTACGTGCCACGAGGTTTATTTTTCATTTCAGTGTCAAACAGAAAATTTAGTGTTGTTGGAGCTGTGTGGTTAAAGCAGTGTTACAATAAATTTTGCTGCATGCATATCGTTTTAAGTTTATAAGGTGAGTAATGAATCATAATCTGAATTCTTCACTGTAAAAAAGCCCAGATAGCAAGCGTGCGAAGCACGTTACTCGCACTACATGCGAGGCACGCCATGCGTGCCGAAACGCAGCGTTACCGCTCGCACTTCGTGCAGGCGCATATGTGCGAGGCATATGAGTCGCATATCGTGATAGGTGAATTATTGAACAAAAATAATATGAATTATTAATACTGTAAAACTCCTACGAATTTCAAACATTTTGCCAATATTAAAAAGATGTAAAATATAAATTTTAATTTTAGAAACATATTTGTATTTTTATTGGACCGACAATTTATAAATCACTAAAAAGAAACAAATTTTTGCAAGTTCGATATTAGACAACTATGTGTTTGTTATTTTCATTATTTAAACAGATTATTTTTAATTTATTTTACCCTGCTCGTTCTATATTCACGGATCAGGGTTTAAATAAAAGCAGTTCCAAGTTACCGCCTGATCACGTGGCAAGAGAAATCCATATAACATGGTGTTCCTTTCGGTTGCGGTGGTTAGGCTTGGTCGTTTATCGATTCGTCATTGAATGTTGACAATTTGCAGTCTTCTTGTTCGTGGGCACTTAGATATATTTCATAATTTATATGTACGTACAATTTATTTCGGAGTGCAAACGGTTTTCGTGTTCAGTTTATTTTATATTTCATTTGATATTTTAATACTTACATTTTGTAATGTATCGTTTAGATCATTTTGACTCGCAATGTATTTTTTTTAAGTGAAAAGAGAGAAATGATTTTTAAACATTGCTATATGTTTATCCAAACGTGTATAGCAAATAAAAGAACACTTTATTTCATAATTGACACAAATCCAGTCAGAGTTACGTGAAATTCTGAAAATATTGATTGAAAGTGACACATAACCTCAAGTTCTGGTGCGGTAAACAAAACACCGCCGTAGGTTGCACTTTTAAAAATCAAAATAAGTAGAAAATATACATTGAACATACTGAAAAATTTCCCTACCATACATTCTCCCGATTATTATAGTAGAGAACGCGCAGTTTTCGAAATTATGAAGAGATTCAAGACAAGGTAGATAAAGAATATTTTGTTTTTCCCCATTCCTCCCGCAACAAAATTTTTATTTCAGAACGTTTTCGCACGAAACTTTTTTTGTTTATCCTGTTACCTGCCTTTTATTCAACAATCTATATTTAAATATTGTACATATATATACATACCGTGCGCAAGATCCTGCAACGTGTACTCGCACTATACCAGCACGATGTGATATCCGCACGACGTGCGACGCACCTGTCACGCATATGAGGACGCATCTGCGTCATTGCTTGCGTGCACGCCGTGCGACAAAATCCGCACGCGTGCGACGCATGTGCGTCGCACTATGCGCGCATATTGCTATCTGGGTATAGAAAATAATGATGAAAATGATGTCATTAATTATCAAGAATATTTAAGTATTGGTAATAGAAATTATGCACAATTGAATATTAAGCAAAGAGAAATTATTGATTTAGTATTAAATTTATTGCAACATTCGTCGAATGAGCAAGGTAAATGCTTATATGTTGATGGACCAGGAGGATGTGGTAAAACATTTTTATACACAACACTTTATTATTTAATACGGAGTAAAGGTCAAAATGTTTGTAACATGGCATTTATTGGAATTGCTGCTACTTTATTACCAAATGGAAAAACGGTTCATAAAGTTTTTGGTTTACCCGTTCCTCTTTATAGTGATTCTTCTTCAAGTATTAGAGTCAATTCAAAAGAAGGTGAATATTTAAAAAATGTTGATATTTTTATTTGGGATGAAGCTCCAATGGCACCAAAATATGCTTTAGAAATAATGGACAGAACCTTAAGAGATATAATGAAATCAAATATTCCATTTGGAGGGAAAATAGTTCTTTTAGGTGGAGATTTCAGACAAATTCTACCTATTAAATGTTAGTTAATAAACCAAGTAAAATATTGCACCAATCAATTAAAGCTACTGCAGTGGATTTTAGTAACATATATTGAACAAATTTTCATAAAATTTCACATGAACTTGAACATTTATTCTTTAATTTTCAACTTTTTTAGTAAAATGACAGATCGTCTGAATCGTTATATTTCGCAGATTTTGAAAATTATATTTATAAATGGCCAAGTGCTACATTAAAAAAATGTTATATTCCACATTTTAATCCTCGTTGGGTACAGAGGATTACCGCTGACCAGTTCGTAAATAGGTACCCAGGGCCAGAGATGGGTTGTGACATGTCACTCGAGGTTTTCTACGTATAATACATAAACGACGTAATATACGTAGAAAATTGTAGAAAACTATGTATAATACATATCAAAGATGTCGAACGTAATTTACGCGGGCGGGACTGCATTTAACAGATTTGAATAATTGACATAACCTCTTATAAAGCTGTTCAATCTATTTAATTTGAATTTTGAGAGAAAAATGTTAAGAACAAGTAGAAAAAAAACTTTTCAGGGGGGGATACCGTGGGAAAAAATTAACTTCGAGCGCCAGAAGTTGGAGAGTAAAAATGTTGCGAAGTGTTTACTTTGTCAAAAAGTTTTCAAAAACACAGGTTATAAGTTACTGAAGGCCCACAGGTAACGATTAATTATAGGTTAGGATAACATGTTTTCATACCTATGCTTGTGTTCCACATGCACGAAAACGTTTCGGATGATCAAGTACGATAAACATTTATAATTAATATGTATATTATTTTTAAACTAATTTGTTCAGGAAAGTGATGAATAATTACGAATAATTAATTAATTGCTTAATATTAGTTGTTTCTGTAAGTCAATTGGGTATTTTTAGAATAACGAATTCAAAAATCCCGCCCATATAGTCACGTGAGCAAATGTAAAATACATTTGTAGAAAACTAAGGACGTAATATACGTAGTAATATACATGTCGAAAACCATGTAATATACGTGATGTATTATACGTACACATCCCTGCCCAGGGCGGAGTAAACCATCGCCCATTTTTTTTTCTGGTCTGAAGTCATAAAACGATTTACGTATGGTTATACTAGCCTTCTACCTGGGATTAGCGTAGGCCGTAGATTTAGTTAGACTAAAGCTAGACTAGCTACCCTTTTTCAAAACCATTACTTTTCTGGTAGTAGTGAAACTTGGCAGGTAGTTATGATGGTCGTAATTCTTAAAAACAAATTTTCAAGAAAAGCACCTGAAGGAAAAAACTCAAGTAGCTAGACTTTTAATATGATATTTTTTCTCTTATTATCAAGCTATCTTTTCTATTTTTTAGTATCTGTTCGTGATAATGTAAGCTTTCGTAAAGTGTTAATTTCAAATAAAAAAATTATATAGATGACTAGATATAGGTCTCTGAAAAGTGTAAAAATGACCAGATTTAATATTAGATTACAGCTTCAAATGTAAAGTTTATTTAGAGTACTTTTTTGAAAAATCATTTTCAACGTGTCATAACACAGTTTGCGAATGGACATCAATATCCGACAATTTTAAGGTGGTCCGAAAAAGAAATTAAAAAAGAGCCTATTTTTCCCTTGTTAAACTCTTGATTAGCACATATCCATAAAGCAAAAACTGCCGCGGTTTTCGAAAAAAACCCTCAATTATGCGTATTCAGGTGCCACTTTTTGACATCTCACAAACAGGCTGCGTGTACACGGAGAAAAATGAGGTTGAAGAGTTCCATATTCAGTACACAAATTGTTTAATGATTACTAAATTTCAGGAATAGATGCAAAAGACACGGGAAAGATTGTGAAACTACACACTAATAATTAAAAATTTGTATCTCTCCTGAATAGAACCTTATTTTTTAATACTTCAAAGTTATTGTATACGCTTCGTACGTTACCACTTACAATTCAAGTGCTTCAACCTTTGCACAATTAAAAAACGAGTCTCTCTTAAAAAGTGCGTTTTCTCAATAAAGAATAGAAAGCATAAATTACTATACTTTCTAGAATCAATAATGGAAATATATATATCGTGTATCAGTTGTCGGAAGGACGAAGTCTTAATCGATGTATAGTTTATAGTGTTCTATTGGAACTTGACTGAGTCCTAAACAGTCCAGTAACCATTCCTCGATGCCCCGCACTCAATAACGTGAGTGTAGCACCGAATCGAAGCTTGCTCGCATTATACCATAAGGACGTTTTGTGCCTCTTACTTTAGCATCCAGAATACCAGATTGCAGAGAGGAGCTGATTGCTGTCTTGGAAACCCGGGTTCAATTCCCGGCAACTACGTTTTTCATCTAACTCGACTTTTTCTGTTTCAGCAAATATCATAATTCAGTGTTCAAAACTTATTGAATATGTGTGCGTATAATATATAAATAAGTGTAAGTTTATAAAATGAAAAGTGACTATATCGACCCGTCAACAACCGCCACTCGGTGTCCTTGTAAATTCTTTTTGGCCGATCATTCTTTACTGTTGCGAGTATAGGAACGATTCCTATTCTGGACTGGACTCCGTGCAGTGCTCTAGGGGAGTCAGACCGTCGACAAGCTGTAATCTCTTTAGTTTCCTGAAGGAGTTAATACCGCGATTGCACTTGAATCAATAACATATTTTCAATCTCGAATTTTTTTTACAACGCCAGTTCAATAATGAATACCTCGACTACCAGCACTAAAGACCCAATTTTTCACTTCCATTTTTCTCCGTGTAGTATTGTGATATACTTTATTGAATATTAATAATAATTTAATTTATTCAATATTACGCATGCTTGTCAGTGTATAAAAGAATCACTCGCAAACTGCAATTTTAATTAGCAGCGAATTTATATTATATAAGTCATTCACTTATTGTTAGTCATGGTTTAATAGCGAGGATATCCAAAGCTACAAATGTATTCTCAGTTGTATCAATAAGCATTGCGATACTTTAGTACTGACATGTATTATGATATAACTAAGCCGTAGTACAGTTAGTACTAGGAATCGTACTTGTTAATAAATGCTCCATATGAATGGCAGAAGAGAAGGAGAAGATATTATCAGGCCTACGCCGGCTTATCTTCAAAACCATTATTATCAACATTAAACATCAGGAACTGAAAACGCTATCTAAGATGATTATGGAATTAATGTAAAACAATTATGATCGAGAATACCTTTAAAATTAGGGCTTGTAGGGGGGCGCAAGGCAATAAGAAATACATTGTTTATAGGGCTGTAGATAAATAATGGCTTATTGTACAAGAAAATGTCAAACGCGTGAAACGTTTTATTTTTTTGTTTGAAAGTTTATGGAAAAATTGAAGAAAAAAAACAATTCATTCGGCTGATTGACTTTTTTAGATATAAAAATTCTTAACAATAATAAGAGGCGGTTATTGAGAACGCTAGCACTAGACTTTTAAACGTGAAAACATTATTTAACTTTTTTCTTTGGCCACTTCAGAATAGTCAAAAAATTCAAACTTAGCATAATTAAAAGTTGTGAAGTTTCTGTAAACAAAACAAACAAAAATGTGAAAGATTTTTTTTTCAATTCTAAATAAGTATTCTATGAACTAAATCCATAAAAATACATTTTGTTCGACATGTCAAAAAATTCTAACTTGTTCAAAAATGATTTTCTCTAAAATATGATTTGATATTATTATTTGTTATTGAACACTGTATTCATGAAAATTGGTAATAATTTTTGAAGAGGTAGAGCGCGTTGTGTTTATAGTAAAATGAGTAGATTGATTGAGGTTGCATAACAATAATTTTAACATTTTTTTCATGATTCAAAATATATATTTTTAATATAGTATCTAAATATAGTTTCCTTTTCGTTAATCAGTAATACTTACAACTAATATACTCTCATCTAATACTCACCGCTTATACTGATCAATATACTCATCCCTAATACTCGCCAATATAGTATGTATAATATAATACTCACTTGAGTTCTAGAGATCTATTGAATGTTGGACGTAATCGCTGTTATGTCTGTCCAACCCAAAATAAAATCGTATACTGCAATGTACTCCGACACGGCGCGGCGATTAAGTGCGTGCCGAATTTACTACTGAATTACTACAGTGTAAACCAGTGGTATACCTGTAGTATACTACATGTATACCTGTAGTAAACCAGTGGTATACAAATGTACTTCTGTAGTACTCGGCTGTGGTTATCCTTTAGTCATCCCTGTAGTACCGTTTCGTAAGGGTTGCCCAATATTTGTCTAGTTATTCGCGAACGCAATACGCCCTAATCTTAACCGGTATAGCAAACTGAACTAAAAAAATGAAATTTGATACAGTGATAGAGTATTCAATTATAAATGAGCGAAAACAGGATGTTAAAAAGTTGTACGAGAAGTCATTTTTGATAACATTTTTAATGCACTTCTAGGAAAGAAATTAGAACACTTTCAAACGAAGTATGTTGAATAGTGAAATATTACGTACAATAATAGCATGCAGTTTAGAGAACAGTAAAACAAAAACTATTTAAATCAATTATTATAATTACCGTCCACTGATCCTTCTTCCACATCATCGTCAATTCCATCATCATTCCCATCAACTGTTCCTTCCACATCACCGTTCATTCCATCATCATTCCCATAAACTCCTTTTTTCCACATCATCGTCAATTCTATCAACATTCCGATCAACTGTTCCTTTTTCCACATCGTCATCAAATCTTTCATCATTCCCATCAATCTTCACGTCTTTATCGGAATTCTCATTATTTTTTTTTGTTTTCGAAGTTTCATTATCGCTTTTGTGAGTTTTTTTCTGACGCCCTACCCAGAAACGAAAGCAAAATATTTAATTTTTTTCGATACGCCCTACTATGCAGTAGTATTTTCCGTTTTCACTTGAATGTCACCAAATTATAATTTAAACCTGCGGATACATTTTGAATAGAATCGGACTGCTTCCGGAGTCAACGTTTTTGACCGGACTAATTTCGGATTTAAGCGAACGATTTTCCGATTTCATTTGCATTTCACGATATTACAACTTAAACCAGCGGATTAACTTGGAATAGAATCGGACTGTTTCCGGAGTCGATGTTTTGGACTAGACGAATATCGGATTTAAGCGGATGATTTTCCGTTTTCACTTCAATTTCACCGAATAACAACTAGAACCTGCGGATTAATTTAGAATAGAATCGGGCTGTTTCCGGAGTTGATGTTTTAGACCGGACAGATTTCGGATTTAATCGAACGATTTTCCGTTTTCACTTGAATTTCACCAAATTACAATTTAAACCTGCGAACTAATTTTGAATAGAATCGGACTGATTCCGGAGTCCATGTTTTTGACCGGAAGAATTTCAGATTTATGCGGACGATTTTCCGTTTTTACTTTAATTTCACTGAATGACAACTAAAACCTGCGGATTAATTTCGGGTAGATTCGGACTATTTTCATAGTTGATGTTTTAGACCGGACAGATTTCGTATTTAGTCGGACGATTTTCCGTTTTCACTTTAATTTCACCGAATGACAACTTGAAGCTGCGGATTCATTTCGGATAGAATCGGATTATTTTCGGAGTTGATTTTTAGACCGGACAGATTTCGGATTTGATCGAACGATTTTCCGTTTTCTCTTGAATTTCACCAAATTACAACTTAAAACTGCGGACTAATTTTGAATAGAATCGGACTGTTTCCGGAGTCCATGCTTTTGACCGAAAGAATTTCAGATTTATGCGGACCATTTTTCGTTTCCACTTTAATTTCACTGAATGACAACTGAAACCTGCGGATTAATTTCGGATAGAATCGGACTATTTTCATAGTTGTTTTCGCACAGTTTTCGGATTGGATCGGACATATTTCGGAAAAAAATCGTGAATCGGATTGATTTCTGATAAATTCGGACCAATTTCGAAATCCGAAATTTTTAGCAGGGTATTCACTAGACATTTTTCATTTGCCGATAAACACCATTTTTTAACTATTAGGTGCGCTAATAAGTTCTCGCTGTTTTTCAATAGATGGCTCCAGCAGTAAGTGCGGGTCGACTTTGACATACCCAAAACGCCATAAACCAAGCTTAGACATATGGTAAATAAACCGTTGTGACACATCAGTGCCGCGATTGGTTCCTTCGCTTCAAAGGCGGTAATTTCGATGTTGACGACCGTCTATGTGAAGGAAGGCCAAAAACCTTTGAAGGCGCTACATTGGAGGCATCCCTACCGGAAATCTAGATTATTTCTAGATACTTTCTAGACTCTGCTCCTCTAGCGAACGTCTAGAGGAATTTTATGACTTTCGCCTTGTCTAGGCTTCTTCTAGAGTTCATCTAGCGGCGTCTAGTTAGTTTTACCTGCGACCCTTTTGAGTCTAGCATTCGTCTAGTATCATCTAGAAAGAGGGGTCAATTCTAGATTATGCGTTCCTAGACGATCTCATCTAGAAATCCTCTAGATTTTCGGTAGGGATTGCTCGATGAGGATCCGTGCCAAACGCAAGAACAGCTTGCTTCAGCATTAGGAGTTACCAGCCAAGCCATTTCCATGCGTTAGGAATAATTGAAAAACAAGGAACTTGGGTTCCTCATGCTTTAAAACCAAGGGACGTTGAGCATCGTTTTTCCGCCTGTGAAAAACTGCTTCAGCGGCAAAAAAGGAAGGGTTCTCTTCATCGCATCATGACAAGTGATTTAAATGGATTCATTACAGCAACCCAAAGAGAATCAAGTTATTATGAGCTATTGAAACCAAACGAAACAATCACTACGAGCAGAGGCACGAAAAAGTGATTCTACAGCATGACAACGCTCGGCCTCACGTTGCCAAATCCGTTAAAACCTACTCGGAAACGCTCAAATGGTAAGTTCTACCCCACCCGCCGTATTCCCTAGACATTGCGCCGTCCGATTATTACTTGTTCCGGTCGATGGCACACGGCCTGGTTGATCAGCAGTTCCGCTCATATGAAGACGTCCAAAAATGGCTTGATTCCTGGGTAGCCTCAAAAGATGAACATTTTTACCGTAACGGTATTCGAGCTCTACCCGAAAGATGGGGAAAAGTTGTAGCTAACGATGGGCAATACTTTGAATGATTCATTTTTAACCATTTTTTCACATTAAAGTTGAATTTTCATAGAAAAAACAGCGAGAACTTATCTGCGCACCTAATAAGATAATACACGCGACGCAATGTATACAATGCAATGTTTTCCCTGAACCGTTCGGACATTTTGAAATGACGTCGCAAGTGGAAATACTCTATACAATTTCAAAACGGCCGCATGGTTTGTGATAAACTTTGCATTTTGCACATTGCATGGCTTGTATTATCTTCGTTGAAGAATTGTGCACAATTCATGTTTATTAGCGAATTAAAAATGCCTAGTGAGAGTGATCTCGTATCATATTTTACGGTAACTCATAGTTATTAAACGTCTTGACATTTGAAAGCTTAGAGTCTTTTAAGTTTTACGGAGACGAATTCGCTGAAAAGGTGGAGTGCAAGAGGTTACATGAAAACTTTCTAGAGCGTAGTGAGATTAGTATTGGCACTTTCATTTTTCATGAACTGCATGGATTCTTATATCAAAACATTCATCTCAAAGTACATTTTATTCAGTAATGTGCCATTGAATTTTGTATTTATTTAATAATAACACTTACTTGCAAAGTAGTATACAATTCTGAAGATAATTCCAGATGATTCAAATTTGAGGTTAGGGACTCAAGGCTACTGGAGCGAAGTGCACAAAAATGGCGAAATCTGTGAAGCACTAAAAACTTACCAACACCCTATGGTAATTAGGCATGAGGTTTTAAAAGTGCACTTTAAAAATTATCTAGACCCCGGAAGGGGTGACGCGGTGGGGGGAGGGGGGGGGGACACTTTGGTTTCTCGGAAAAAAATACGGCAACTGCTAAAAAGTGAGAGTAAAATAGCGTAGCAACGACGTGAAGTGTAAATGAAGTCGATTGACAGCTGACGGCGCTGATAGTTTGACCGTAATACGAAAAAGCACTACGGGTAAAAGTCGCATCTGTCTTGGCGGGAACTTTGATCAGAATAAAAAATGCTATTTCTGATTTTATTTATTTTTTTATTGTTTATTGACGAGTCCGAATGAATGGCGAATGCAACAGCATCACTGCAATTTGCATCAAAACAAAATTTTCTTAAAATAGTAACCGTGGTCTCGGAAAAGTGTATAAGTGATAAAAGAATATATATATATATATATATATATAATAAAAAAAAGTTAAGCAACCACCGCAGGGAACCACCAAGAGCAAATGCCATCTAAAAAAAATGTCAATAGCCCCCAGTAGAACCGCGGTAAAATACACCTATGGCCACGTCTCAAATCCGTGAGATAGGCGGTCAAAGGGCATGATGAAATCACAACGACAGGCCCGCGAAACCCTCGTGTGTCTTGAAGACACGAAGCGACCCAAGGATGACAGCTTTCTGCATCCATCTCGCAAGTGCCTTGGCATATTTTGGGCACGCGGGTATGGCTTTAAGGTTACGAACCAGTGATAATTTCGTACCTCCGAGAGCACCTATCACAAGGACAATTACTCGTACCTCATATTTTGGGTAAAGTCGTTGCAACTGTCTTTTAAGGTCTTGATACTTCACCTCTTTTTCTTTCTCCTTTGCAGTGATGTTGTATTTGGACAGCGCCGAGAATTCGATCACGAATAGAGTTCGTTTCTCGAAGTCTTGGAGAACAATGTCAGGCCTCGAGTGCGCAACGGAGACTGCTGCCCGAAAATCGTAGTTCCAGAAAATCTGGCACTTCTCGTTTCGGACAATTGACTCTATATCCCTTGGAGCGTTCGGCAGGGCAGGGTCGCGACCAACACCGTAAGAGCGACAAAGGTGGTAATAAAGTACTCTTAGGGCCGCATTATGTCTATAGATATACGTTGTTCCTGCGTGGGTCGGGCACCCCGATAGTATGTGTTCTAGGTACTCAGCGTGTGCATGACACGCTCTGCACCTATCATTGGGAACTTCTTGACATAAAATACGGTGACGGTATGCTAAGGTGGAGATGACACCGTCCTGGCATGCCAAAATAAAGCCCTCTGTACCTGAATTGAGCCCTGATGATTTGAGGAAAGCAAAAGTTTGCTCCTTCGACAAGGGCTGTTTTTCTACATTTCTGTGAAAGTTTCGGTGCATATGCTTGCCGAGTAGCTCTTGGTGAAATTTTCCAACCTCTGCTTTCTCGAGAGCCTGTTACACCTTTTTTCGAGCCAAGTTGTTCGTACATCTCTCGCCATACAGGCTCAATTCGTCGAACAATCCTGTTGTTTAGGACAGCTGAAAAGATCTTATACAGCGTGTTCAAACAAGATATTGGCCTGTAATTCTCTGGTTTGGACAAATTGTCTTTTTTTGGTAGGAGTACAGTGCTTTAAATATGAGGTGAATATGCGGGCCAAATGTTGGTGTATAGAAGTAAACTTCTTCCACCAAAAGTTCTTGATACAATCTGGTCCAGCACCGGAAAAGTTCTTCGTGCCTCTAAGTGCTGAAGAGGCGTGGTGATGGGTCGGCGAGAAACTGTTGATTCTCCCTGATCCATCTCTCCCTCTTTTGTATTCTCCTTCTTGCGTCAGATAATAGCCTTATTTTGTCAACAATATGCTGCTTGATTGTCAGCAGATTTTGACTTATTTAGTGTGTGATTCAAGGTGCTTAGTTCTTGGGCGAACTTTCGAACCCTTTCGTGAACGGTCTATCAGATGTTATGTAGTCAATCACACATTAAACACGGGACGCATTCTGTCTTGCCCATCCAATTTTCTTGTTCAGTTGATGCAAGCGTCTTCTTGTCTTTTGATCCATCGTCGGTTTCAGCCTTCCATTTGAATCAGCCAAAGCTCTCGCTGCACCATAAACTGAGCAATTGATGGTCCAGAGGCCGGACTTTTGCCAGATATTTTCCACGAAGGGAGGCATCCATTTCAGCCAGATCTTGGTGCTTAAGAGGAACTTGCATGTTGATGTTCCTCCTTGTACTGAAATTGC
>CAKNXH010057029.1:20747-36094 GCA_932178445.1 Andricus quercusramuli
GTCGATTTTGGATGTAGACATTACATATCATCGAGTCTCCACTGTCTACAATCCTCGACGTCATTCCGGCCGAGCGATAACCGCGTCTGTCCGTGCTTAACGTTTATTCATTAGGAAGGTTGATTGTGTTCATTTGATTTGGGTGTGTTGGTTGCTTTCGTTTGGGTTATTGTTGTTGGTCACGTTCGTTTGAGTTGGTTTGGGTGTCGTTGTATTTCCTCATTACCTTACTTCATTACTTTTACAATGGAAATTCTATCTCAGCAACATAAGATTAAAATGATTCTCATTTATGGAGAAAGTGGCAGGAATATCAATGATTCTCTCACGCTTTATGCTCAACGCTTTCCAGAAAGTGTTCCTTCACGCGCTTCTTTTTACCGGGTTGTCCGAAACTTCATCACTGACGGAAGTCTACAACCGAAAAAAAGGAAGCGTCAAGTAACAGTTACTGGAGTTGATAATGATATTGCAATTTTAGCTGCAGTCACTCATGACCCTCATGTTAGTACTCGACAACTAAGCCGTGATTCTGGAATGTCTCTATCCAGTGTTTGGAAGGTATTAAAACGTAATAATTATCATCCGTATCATATTTCACTGCATCAAGAACTTCATGGAAATGATTTTCAGAACCGAGTGACATTTTGTCAATGGTCGGTTCAGCAGATACAAGGAAACCCGAATTTCTTTTTTCTAGTACTCTTCACAGACGAGTCGTCTTTCACAAACCATGGTAACGTTAATCGGCACAACATGCATTATTGGAGTGTAGAAAATTCACATTGGTTGCGTGAAGTTGAGCATCAGCGGCCATGGTCCGTGAACGTTTGGTGTGGAATAATTGGAGATCAACTTATCGGTCCGTATTTTATGGATGGAAATTTGAACGGTGAAAAATATCGTGACTCTTTAGAAAATCAACTTCCAATATTGCTGGAAGACTTAAGCTTGGAAGTGCGACACAACATGTGGTTTCAACAAGACGGTTGTCCAGCACATTATGCGGTAATCGCGAAGGAAGTACTCAATCGAGAATTCAATGGACGATGGATCGGTAGAGGAGGTCCAGTAAATTGGCCAGCCAGATCGCCAGATCTTACGGCGCCGGATTTCTATTTGTGGGGTTATCTAAAGAATCGCGTGTATCAAGAAGTGCCCACAACTCGTGATAACATGATCGAACGAATCAGGTCTGCTTGTGCACAAATATCACCATACACGATTCGCAGTTGTGTGGAATCTTTCAAAGCTCGGATTAACAAGTGCATCGAAGTGCGAGGACACCATTTTGAGCACTTATTGTAAAATAATTAATCGAAATCAAGCATCCCTGTGGTGAGAGGCAAGGGGACTCACCGAAATTAAGCACGCCGGAGGGAATAGACAACTACTACATCCACGTCGTTATTCCTGGGTAGAGCTAAAAGTAGTGTCAACAATTTCGTTTTTCGCAATTGCAGCGCCATCTATCGCGAATCGAAACAAATTTTCCGAATAAAACTTACGTATTTCGTGAAGGAGAATCTGAATCTGTGATAAAAAATTGGGGTTGCCATTTGAAATTACAAAGTTACCCCCACCCCTGCCTCCTGTGGGGGTGGGGTAAATTTTAACAAATATTTTTTCCCCCTCGAGAATAAAAAGTTTTTATTCCAGACAGTTTTTCCGTAGGATGCGTATTTTTTGAGATATTTCGTTGTCTCAAGTTAAAAAAAACACTATATACAGGGTGTCCCAGACTAAAGTTTCCGGGCCTTGCCAATAGTTCCTGAAAAGCTTCTTGGTCCCTCAGTTTTGCCATCCAGATTTTCAACTAAGTGTCTCGAAGGTAGTTCATTGAAGTGTAGAACGCAAACAGACCACTGAAGAGGTCGTTTAAGGGATAACTTTAAAATTCGAATGACACCCCCTTTCCAGCCAGTATTAGTATTCGTACCGTCACTTCCAACGATGCGAACGTCAGATTTGTGGTTTTTTAGCATTAGCTTCATCAAGGATACTAGAGGCAATATCCTTGGCAGTTTTTGAAATGGGTACAGAGTGAAAGACATAGACGGAGCCTGGTTCCTCAATTACTGAAATCTGCTCAATATAGTTATTTGTGATACAAGTGCGCAAAATAGGTGATTGTGTGCATGAGTCGGTGGTTAGCGCACGAGCGAAGCGAGTGCGAAAACGTAGACGAGTGCTTCGAACCGCAGGCGAATGATGCAATCATACGACTTTACAATCACCTACGCGCACGTGTATCACACGCTATTTTTTGCAACGCCCGTCCGAAAAAGTTGTCAGGAGGTGGTAACGAAAAATAATAATTTTATATTTCATAGAGTGGAGTATAGAAATTACAAAAAAAAATTTTTTTTTAATGTTTGAAAAAAAATTGTTTTTTAATTTTTGAAAAAAATCTTCTGAAAAAAAATTGGTGCAAAAAAAGGTTTGAAAAAAAATTTTGTGAAAAAAAAATTTTTGAAAAAAAAAAATTTGTGAAAACGTGTCTAAAGTACCTCATCTCGAATGTGCGCATACGCAGCTTTTTCACTAGTGTCTAAAGTAAGCCATCTTCAAACTGCGCATGCGCGAAAAAATTTTCACGCACAGTCTGCTCAAATAAGGTACTTTAGGCACCATCTACATGCATGCAAACGTCAACTTTTGAGGTGGGTGTTGCAAAAAATAATTTTGAACATTTTTTTTCAATTTTTTTTTTAAGATACAATATTTTCCCCATTTTTTTCGAAAAATTTTGTTTTCTCAAAAAATTTGTTCAAAACTTTTGTATCAAACATTTTTTCAATAATATTTTTTTTACTTTATTTCTTTCCAACATTTTTTCTTTTAAAAAGTTTGTCAACAATTTTTTTCAAAATGTTGATGTCAAAAATTGTATTCAAAAATTTTTATGAAAAATATTGTTGAAAAAATTGTTTTCTAAGATTTTGTTATAACAATTTTTCTCTAAAATTTTGTTCAAACGATTATAACAGTACACAAGAACTCCAATATAGGGCCCTCTGATTTAGTTCTTCCTAGAACTGCTGGCCCATGCAGTTTCTCAGCGCACAAGCAGTGTCAACAATGCGTCGCCCCCCGCACCATTCGTTTTGCGACCAATTTAGTGCCACGGTCACCTTGCGGCACCCCCGAAACTGGCCTAATATTGGAGCTCTGGTGTAATTGTTTTACTTACATTACTCTTACCTTGCCAAAAGACTTGAAAGTCATCTCTGTATTTTTGTTTCAAGACTGTGACTTTTCCGTAGCAAACACTCTGATAGCCATAATCATTTCGCGATTTTTCAATTACAAATCGATCGCCATATTTTTAGTTCTTTTTTTCGAAAGGCAATTACATGAAGGCATTTATGAAAGGATTCATCGCAGAATTTCACTAACTTTCCGTCACCTTTCTCACAAATATAACACTTCATTTTAACTTTTGCGCGAAGTGGCAGCGATCTAGACAAGACTGGACTAAAAACCGTAACTAAACACCGTAAAGTCATCAACCGAAACCTTCCCCGTAGCACCGCACCGCACCACACCCACGCAGCAGCGCCCTCACCCCCAACGAAGATGAAGACTCTTCTTAGGTACTCTTCCTTCTGAAATATTACAGCAGAAGCAAATACATTCCGCAAACAAATGCCTTTGCCACGTATTTCGGTCAACTTGAGCGCTGGCAAAACAAGTTTTTTGTTTACAGAGGGCTAAGAGGGGTTGCGGGTGGTAAATGTACATTTTCCGAAAGCACTAATCGCCCTCTACAATATGGTTTTTGCTCATACATGACAGGTGTTTAACGAAAAAATCGATCGTTAAGAATCCATTTTTATCGCATCTTTGCCTACATTGGCGCTGGTAAAGGGGCCTTTCCTTCATCGTCTATGTCTAAGGTTTCATCTCCAGTAACTTTTATCATGCTCAATTATCACCTCCCAAAAAATACAGTGAGATCTCGGAATATAAAGTAAAATTATCAATTTTTCCCTTTTTTGCAAACCATTTTTTACGGTGAATCTTTTACCATTTTAGTTGTTCTTTTTCAGATTCATTCTGAGAGGTTTAATATATACTCTGTACAAATTTCACTTCACACAATCTTAACCAAAGCCTGCAATAAGTCTGAAAATATTGCAATTTTCGTAGAATTTTCCTTCTACAATTGTTACATAATATTTCTGAAATATGAAAAGTTGACAAAATCCATCTTGAAATCTCAGAGAACAAATAACTCCAGGATTGAATAAATTGATTCATAACTTCTTATGAAAAATTGAACTTGAAAAAGAAGTTGTATTTTTACGTGTTAAACTCGATAAGAGGAAGAAGGGTTTTCTGTATTTGAGATTATGTCAATGTGTCGATCCCAAAAAGCAAGTTATTTATTATTTGCAGTATGTGTCGATTCAATAAAATTCGACTGAGTCTGATCTGCTGAGTCGATTTCGATAATTTCGACTCAATACAAACTTGAGACGGTTCGTAAAATTCGACTCATGGTTGACCGCGTGAGTCTTGAGTCGAATCTTTCAACTTAATTCTTAGCTTAGTCAGTGACGAAAAATTCGACTCATGTCGTGATGTCGGTTCTGAGTCGAGTCGAATTATTTTGCATATCACAAAGATAAATAATTGAAAAGAGAGTCCCATAATTGGACATAAATGGAGCACACGTTTTAAGACTTGCGCGTGTAAGATGAATAACTCAACATTTTTATTTAATATACTTAGGTTTGCAAACAAGTTTCACCTCTTTGCTGTGGTTAACCTATAGAATCTATTGGCATTGAAGTACACGTTTTCGTCGAAAATACTGCAATTGATCTATAGAAAAATATTTTTATGATTCATAGCGTTGCAGATTGTTGTTCTTCACGATCTCAAAAAGATAGGCTGATAGTGTTTATAAGGCCAACGATTTTTCGTCAAGGTTATCACGAATAAAAATACTGTATTGAAAATACTTCAACAGAGAATGAGATTTCAAACAATTTCAAAACCTTGTGAAAACCCCCTCACAATTAACTGTACTGGTACCAATATCGAAAATATGAATATTTTTCGAAATTCGGACCTTATTTGTTTGTAACCATGCGTAAAGGTAAAAAAAGTTGTATAACTCCCCGTAATTATAACTGTAAAGCAATTGCCGTTGTACAGCTCACACCTACCATAGAGAGTTGGTCAAGTAAATAGAAGAATTAGGTAGCAAATAATGACAACGATTTTTATTGAATCATTAAAAAGTAAAATTATTTCGCGGATCTTAATAAGAAATACAATACTGCTGACGAACAAGAGCATAGTGTACACGTTTGGTGGTGAGTGTTACTTCTTTGCAATCTCGTTCATACCGGTAGATCCGAAACCATCTTCTCCTCTCTCCGTGGAATCCAGCGAATTCATTTCTTGGAGTTCGGGGTATTCAACCTTTTCGCAAATTAACTGAGCTACTCGGTCACCGGGTTGAACTTTCAGTTCATTTTCTCCATGATTGAAGATAACGACACCGACATTACCCCTAGAAAATAAGGGATATAAGTAATTAAGTAGGAGTAGGAGAAGCTATGCAAGAGTACGTCACTAAAATTTCCAAAGTCATTATATACTTCATAAAAAATGATTGAGAACAGTAATTAAAACCACGGGAAATACTAATTTTTCATTTAATTATTGCCACGCAAAAAAACAGTTCATTAATTCAATTATTTACCTGTTTTTAATATTTTTAAGAAACAGTTTCGAAGTTTGTTTTTCACGCTTCTCATACAAGAGTAATCATCACTTCTTGTGCAAAAATGATAAGTGAAAAGTACTTTCTCATGCATAATTGTACTGTATAAACTGATGGACCTACTCTTTCTGGCCTACTCTTCAGAAACGCACCACGTAACAAAAAGTCATTAGTAATTTTAAATGCAAAACTGAAAGCCACCGGTTTCAAAGATATTGTAATTAGGGGGCTTCTATAAACTATGAGGCCCATTTTTCGGGATGCCACGATCTATTCCAGATCTTGAAAAATGTGTGCTGTGGTTCGTCCACAACTGGCGCCATATCGTATTTCCTTGCCAGCCGCAGGCACTTAATTTCAGAATGGCGTGTCGTACCCCTGATTGCAATCAAAAGCTGTAAGAAATTTGTTTGCACATATTCTATTAAATTTAAATGGTCTACTTTCTAAAGTGACCTACTATCGAACAGTTTCCCATATGTATCTTGATTTTCATGACATAGATTGAACATGAATAAGTAAGATGTATCTTTCAATTTTTTTTATCAATGCAACGAAAACTAGAAGTTTTAGAGCTTCTTTTCCTATCGACGAGTACTTTTATTTTCACATGAAAACCTTAAATAGAAAATAGTGTAATTTAGGAAAATACGGGTAAGGCTGTAAACCGCGAGCATTAAAAATAAAACCCTTGACAAATGGAAGCACGAAAAAACTGTCCCTATTCGGAAGAATCATAAATTAAACAATTTTAATTATTTTAAACGTAGAAAACTTCGAACTAATATTAATATTGTATCACTTTGAACTTTGTTAATGACTTGTAGCTTGGTACCTTGGATTTGTTTTTCTAGTAATGGACAATTTTCATTTACCTGTAGTCTTGATCAATGACACCAGCACCGATGTCTACGTGGTTTTTCCAAGCAAGCCCGGAACGTGGAGCCACTCTACCATAAGTTCCTTCAGGAACCTCAATTTGCAAATCTGTTTTCACTAGTTCCTTTCCTTTGGGGGGAATGACGTACTCGTATGCACTATGGATAAAAAAATTGAAAATTACAACATGATTACTATCTAATAGCAAAAATAAACGGCCTAGGGTGAAGTCATTTTGTCATTCTTCTTCTAGTAGTCATTGCAAGAATAGTATAAATTTCAATGTTTAAACCGAATTTAAATAACATGAAATAATAAACATTTTTGAACATTCATGAGCAGAGTAAACTAGAAAAATATCCTACGTCCAATAGAAGCCGAGCTATGATCAATTAAAAAAAAAAAAGATTTGTCGACTTTTTGCAGAAAATCACTTCACGGAAAAAAATGCATTAAATTTTATAGAACTAGTCCTACAGTAGAGGATACGACGGGTAGTTTATTAAAAGTTAAAATCTTCTTAGTTTTACATTTTATCGAACTATTCTACGAAATGTAATACAGAGTTCTATAAAATGTAAAGGATGAGGTGACGTATTCTCTATTAGGAGGCAGGATTCGAAAAACGTAGAATAGAAAATCTGAAAGTCCAGCTAATATACAGTCTACGTCGGAGAAGTCTCGAAACTATAGAGAACAGTTCTATAAAATCATGGCCGATTTTTAGCCTAAAAAATCTTTATTATTATTATTATGCTTTAATCTTTGTTCACATATTTAAGTACATAATTATTTACTATTACACAATCACTACACAAATAATCGCACACTATTAAAATTCTTATTCGCTGTGGGTTCGAACCCCCTACCTACGCATTCGGAGCTCCTAACAAAACCTCGCAGCTAACATAACTTGTAGTATAAAGAAAAAAATCTAAAATATAAGCTACAGATGTGCAGGGCTGTTTGACAAATTTTTGTGATTTGAAAATTCTAGTTTAATAATTTCGGAAATTTGAAATTTCTAGGGTTTTATATTTATAATGTCAGTAATTTCAAGAATATCATATTTCGAAAATTTAGTTTAAAATTTAGGTAATTACAAATTTCGGGATCTTTGACATTTTTAAAATTTTGGAAATTTTAAATTTCGAAAAATTTTTTAATCGCAAATTCTTTTTTGGTTATAAACTCTAGTAGGTTCAAGATTAATAAGATGTTATATAGCTATATAGAATGAGTTTATACAAGTTATATGAAATTAAAGGCTTGCATTGAAAATAATTTTAAAAGTTGAATTCCTAATTCTATATTTTTTGAATCGATTAAATAAGATATGACATGGGAAAAGTTTAATCTTTTTCTATTTTTAACGATGAAAATTTAAATCTCAAGTTTTCCAATAACCGAAACATCTCTAAATGGCAAGTCCACTACCCGGGTGCACCGAAACGTGCACCAGGTCGTTCAAGGCGTCATCTACGAGAACTTCTTTAGAATCTAAATTGTATCAATAGCCAAACTAACTACCATTAAGAAAATATGAGAGAAAACAAAGTTTTCATATTTTTATTTCGGTCTTACGATCCATTTAGAAAAAATTAAAAAAAGAAATCGAGTCGAAATTCCTTTTTATTGACGTTTCGGCCGCATCTGTGGGCCTTCATCAGAAAGAAACATCTTAGAGAATAATCGAAGTCAATCATAAATATACATCGAAGCGAATGACAACATTTTAAAATGTTGTAAAGTCAGATCATTCTGAAGTTTTAAAAATCATTATGAAGTTTGTAAAAAAAACATCAGTTTGTTAGCTTTTTCACAACATTTTAATTACAAAATATGAACCTTTTTGAACATATTGGGAAAGTTCCTTGGACTTTATAGTTTCCAAATACTTTGTTTACAAACTTCATAATGATTTTTAAAACTTCAGAATGATATCTGACTTCACAAAATTTAAAAATGTTGTCATTCGCTTCGACGTATATTTATGATTGACTCCGATTATTCTTTAAGATGTTTGTTTCTGATGAAGGCCCACAGATGGGGCCGAAACGTCAATAAAAAGGAATTTTGACTCGATTTATTTTTT
Organism: Andricus quercusramuli; assembly: GCA_932178445.1. NCBI lineage: Eukaryota > Metazoa > Arthropoda > Insecta > Hymenoptera > Cynipidae > Andricus > Andricus quercusramuli. Next base: position 29,462 of record CAKNXH010057029.1, read on the forward strand.
CAATTTTTTCTAAATGGATCGTAAGACTGAAACATAAATATGAAAACTTGGTTTTCTCTCATATTTTCTTAATATAAAAAAAACGATCGAAGAAAGCTTGACTTGATGAGTTCTTTAGAAATCTTGAGGTTTATTTACCAAAATAACTACCAATGGTGAGTCGACGATCACGATGCACCGGAACGTGCGCCAGATCGCTTAGTACGTATTCTACAAGAACTTCAAGAAAATTAGCCAAAATAACTACCAATGGTGAGTCGACGGTAGTTAATTTGGTGGTTGAAACAACTCAAATTTCTAAAAAGTTGTCGTAGAATACGTGCTAAACTACCTGGTGCGCGACTCGGTGCACCCGGATCGTCGACTCACCACTGTTAATTATTTTGTATGTTGACACAATTTGAATTTTAAAGCAGTTCTCGTAGAATACGTGCCAAACGACCTGGTGCACGTTTCGGTGTATCCTGATCGTCGACTCACCATTGGTATTTATGTTGGCTATTGATACAATTTAGATTCTAAAAAAGTTCTCGTAGATGACGTCTTGAACGACCTGGTGCACGTTCCGGTGCACCCGGGTAGTGGATTGACCATTTAGAGATGTGTCGGTTATTGGCAAACTTAATATTTTAATTTTCAACGCATGCTAATGTTCTCTAAGACGTGAATTCTTTTTTTTTTCACGCGGGAGCGATACGGAAAAGTCGCTGCCTGCGCAAAGTAGCGACTGCGCAGCTACATTTTAGAGAACTGAAGTCTATAGATCTTATATTGAAGTAGTTCACAAACACTCAATACTTCGAATCGAATTTCTATGAGATTTTTCAACATTTTTTGAAGAATTTTTCTGTACATTTGACTGAATTGAGGTATTTACACCTTATAATTATGTGATTACAAACTTTCAATACCTCAATTGTGATTTCTACGAAAGTTTTCAGCATTCTTTCATGAATTTCTCTATATATTTTATTAAACTTTTTCAAATCGTAGTTCAATATAAAGTTTACAGAATTCCTGTAGAGTTATTCTAGGTTTGTTTTAAATTAAATCCTGAAAGTTATACAGAATATAGAAAATTTTCTCAATGTTCGCTCTCATCCCCGACTCTTGAAATAGTTCAAGAAAGTTGAATGAACTTTTTTTTTCCGTGTACTTTCCACAAATTACTCTGGTCACATGTATATCCATAATAATACATTTTTTGCGATTTTCGCCACATATCGCATTTTTAAACAAGAATTAAACAATTTTGCATCATTGAAATTGGTTATGATTCCCGTGAGTGTAACTTGAGTGCCGTTCTCTGGAGTAATAAAGATATTTTCTCCATTCTCCAAATCTTGGTTCTCTCTCACATCCACCAAACTTACATTTCTGTCCTTATGTTACTTGTGCATTCAAATAATTTTAATAAAATATGCCTCCCCCCTAACACCCTTAAAAAAATTGCTAAATAATATTGACCTTTTTTAATATTTGAGATTCAAAGCTATAATCTACATTAAATTGAAAAACATAATAATCAGGAGACAGTTCTATATTTCAAAGTTAAGGAATTCAAAAATCACTTAAAATTTGTCGCATAAGTTTTGTGTCCTGTCATATGAAGTTGCCATTTTAGGTTAAAACTCGAAAATAATTATTCAAGGTACAGGCTAAATTTGCTAATTTTATAATCATGAAGAATTTTCTATGGTTCAAAAATTGATTTATCAACGGCAACTAAAAATATCAATTAATAATGATCACTAATTTTGCACTCTACAAAATTGTAGCCGTTCCCGGTGAAAATGTGGTAACGTTTTAGCTGTAAGCACGTCTTACGACAGTGAGATAGGTGGTTACAGCCTTCGATGGACTCAACACGACGATCCGGCGAAAGTTCCGTGACCCCTGAGAACACGGAGCGACCCAGCAATGACCGCATTCTGTATTTTCACCGAAAGTGTCTTAGCATTTCTTTAACACACAGGGATGCATTTCGGGCTACTAACCAGGGAAAGCTTGGCACCTTCAAGAGCACCGATGATCAGGATGACCAGCTTAACAGAATATTCTGGATATAACCGTCTTTTTCATTCTCCTTCGCTGGGATGTTCTTGTCGGCTGGTGCGGAAAACTTGATAATGAGCATGGTTCGTTTTTCGAAGTCAAGGAGAACTATTTCAGGCCTCGATTGCGCGACAGAAACTATTGTCGAGAACATGAAGTTTTAGTATATGCGGCACGTCTCATTTTTGACAATTGACTCTATTTCCCTAGGAGCGTTTACTGGATCAGTTTTTGGGCTAATTCCGTAAGAGTGACAGAGATGGTAACAAAGCACTCTTAGTGCCGCATTGTACCTTTGGATGTAGGTTGTTGCCGCATGAGTTGGACAATTAGATAGCACGTGTCCTAGGTGCTCGGGGTGTGCATGACATGCTTTGCAGCTATTATCGGGAATGTGTTGGCTCAAAGTGTGGCGATGGTATGCTTCAATGGAAATGTTACCGTCTTGACATGCCAAAATGAAACTCTCCGTGCCCGACTTAAATCCGGGTGATATGAGGAAAGCAAACGTTAGCTCATACATCATCGACTGATCCTTTTCATTTCTGTATAAGATTCCATGCATCTTCTTGTCAAGGAGCTGTTCGCAGAAGTTTTTCTTATGTGCTTTCTTGATCCGGGCCTTCAGGAGTAAGTACTCGAGATGGATAATGTTTGATGCATTTTGCTCACCCCTGATATTGAAGCCCAGGCCAAGTGTTTCAGAAGCCTCCTCCGCTGATTGGTACAAAAACGACTCTATGCCCATTTCTGCATGTTTCCTGACCCTGATCTGAACTCGTCCTTCGTCCATGGAACCACATCAAATGAATAGAGTACTACCGGGACGGCAAGCATGTTTTACCTGACCCACCTCTTCCTCCTCTCTAGACTTCTCCTAGCGTCAGAAAGTACTCGTATTCTGTCAACAATATGCTGCCTAATGGTCAGCAGCTTTGACTTGTCGAGTGTGTGATGACGAATCCGCAGTTCCTGCGCGAACTGCTGGACCCCGGCAGTAAACTTCTTGCCAGACTTTATGTAGTCAATCGAACGCTGAAGGCGGGACGCATACTGTCTTGCCCAGCCTATCTTTGTGCTGAGTTAATGCATTCGTCTTTTGGCCTTATTATTAGCCGTTAGTTTTGTTTTACGGTTTCCATCCGCCAAAGTTCTTGCTGCATCATATACATTGCAATTGATGGTCCAGAGGTCGTACTTCTCGGAAAACCTCCACGGAGCGCGTCATCCAGTTCAGCCAGATCTTTGGGCCTGAGAGAAACCTGGATGTTAATGTTTCTCCTGGTCTTAAAGCATCGCTCCTTCTCTATTGGATGCCTGCTCCCGGTTAGTCTCAGTGTCGCCTCTTTCCCTGTTGCCGGCTTGTTCTGTCTGTGGTAGAGTAGGGGGTCCGCGTATATAACCCCTTTTCCGGAGATCCTCGGCACGGTTTCACAGCATTTGTTTCGAAAAGTGCGAGAGCTCTGGGTGTTTCGCGCACCACAGAACATGCAACCGCGCCACATTACCTTTTCGCTCAGGGGTCATACTAATATCGTAGCACACTCGCAGGTCGTCCTTCAGGCGATCCGTTTACTCAAAGCTATTGATATGTTGCCGCTCTATCGTATTGAATCCATTTTGATTAGCTCCCCCAATTCGAAGGTAGTCGGCGTTGCTGGTCTGCGGGACCTGAACTAAGGAGCAATCCTTCTGGGGGGTAATAGCAAAGCCCCCTAGAATGTCAAGAGCTTGAGATCTCATACACCGGAGCCATGATGTGATCAAGGTGTCAAGGCTGAATAGCACCAGTGTTACCAAATCCTTGAACACCCCTGACATGCCCCCCCCCCTTCGTCGGGACGGACATGACGGAGTCACAATGGAGGTGTCTTAACGGAGACTTTGGGACACCAGGTCGAATGCCTTAGTATGTAAACTCTTCCCCTGCAATCAATGCTTTGCAGGGGGTGGTTTTTACTTCCCTAGCTACTCGTAGGATCAGAAGCGGTGAAGAGAATCAACATCACAACAAGTTACCGTGGATGAAGAAAAGATGACAGGGCTCTCTGCAAATAGAAAAAACCGTGACGGTGCCCAGGAAAAGAAATCCCACCTAGCGCATCTCTCAAATAGCAGCCAAGGATCCTTAGGAGGGGCCTCTGATAACGTAACATCATCTGGAGCAACTCCTCCCGCTCAGTCTACGGGCAAAAGAGGGAAGTACAGCAAAGTCACTCCCGCGAGATGAAATGGCCGAAGGTGAGAGTTGTCATCCCATCGTGTTATCCTCAGGCCTGTCTAACTCCAAGGAAGCTGGACTAGCTGAGGGACGAAATCTCTAAAGAGATATACGTCTTAAATCGCTAGGGCCGCGCCCCCCAGTTTCGACATCTATATCAGGTCGGGGGCCATCATAGTGCAGGCTGCTGACATCTGGTCAGGGAATTAGCTGGTGGAAATTATACCATCGTTTAGTCTCAAAGAGGGACTAAACGAGGAGATCCAGGGAACTGAGTGTCTCCAAAGGTACCGCAGAGGCCACCGTACTGATTCTCGGTACCCGCGAGGATCCGACGGTCGTTCTGATGCGCCAAAATGTCCAGACCGAAGGGGACAAGCTGTATTCTATCTGTAGTGTAGTAGCCTTAGTAGTAGCCCTAGCGGCTTACGAGGGTGTGACTCCATACATAAGGGGCCACGTGAAAAATTACCAAGAATATACATAGCCGTCAAGGCGATTTTGGTTCGTATGCTCTGCTCCAGGGACCTCGTTGTTATTGAGGTGAGACTCAAGGGCGAAAGCACAGAAAGACTAGAGGTGTATATCGCCTCGGCTTGTTTCCCGAGCAACGCCATGTAGTATGGGCTGGGGATTCTTAATCGTGGTGAAACTCCCACATTCCAGATTAAAAACGGGGGCTGGGAATTTTCTGACACGGAGTTTCTCTCGGACCACAAACATATCTTGTATCAGTGGACCCTAGGAAACACGTTGGTTTTCAAGGTCAGAAACCACCGGAACACACTTTAAGACTCATGCAAAGAGGAACTTAAAGGTAGGCTCGTCGAATTTCACACAAGCTACGGTACCACAAATTAATTAAAGCACGCCGAGGATTTTCTGAAAGGACTCTGATTACATTACATATATGTGAACAATTGCCCTACAAGTACAATTGAATGTAGGCCATTAGGTACTTCTGCCTCTTTAAATCACCGGGCGGAATGCGTCTACCTAATAATCTCACAAGAAGGCATGGACTACATCGTCCCCCCCACTGACGAAACTAGTTAGAGGAGGGGTCTCCAAAGGTAGATCCTGTATCTACTAGCGATCCCGGACCAATAAATCGAATATACTCAGCTTTGACACAGAACTGCCTAAAAGGATCCCCATCCTTAACCTAAGTCGAACTGCGTCAAAGAGTTGCTTCTTGTCCAGCAGAAAAAAATGGGACCCTCAAGGTTGAGTTTTATGAACCAAAACCCTTCTAACTAATATTTTCTTTCAACGGGTCATACATTTCCTCTCAGTTTCCTATAGAAAAAAACGGGTAGATCCTGAAAATAGCCAGTCGACCCTAGGTCAGGCTGCACCTGTTGGTTGTGGAGACCCTTGATTTAGGGCAAGCATTGCTCTTAAACACTTCAAAACGGCATGCAAGGACGGCAGAGTGGCCTTCAATCCCAAACCTGGCAAGGAGGGCTACACTGTTGGTAAAAATTTCCGGCTAATCAGTTTGACGTGCTTCATTCTGAAAACACTAAAGAAACTGGTCGAGAGATATATCAGGGATGAAGTGCTCTTAGCATTTCAGGCGGAATACTTTATAGAAACGGCGTTCCATTCTGTCGTAATAAAATTGGAGCGGTGGCTTGAATAAGGAATGTATGCTGTAAGCACCTTCTTGAACATAGTGGGTGCCTTCAGCGATACCCCTCCGGAAGTCATATATCAGGAGGCTTCAAGGTGTGGCGTGCCAGGCCAGCTAGTAAGCTGGATAGGACGAATTCTATGCCGGAGGCGATTCGAAACCAGGTGCGGTGAAGGCCTAGTCAGGCGAGTAGCGTCGCAGGATGCCCACAGGGGGGTTTTCTGTCAATCCTTGTAGCAGACGGAAGAGTGTCTTGAACGAATGTCCACATTGATGTATGTCTACGTCGAAGCCCGTCCATATGAAAGGATGTATTTAGTCGATTGTCCAAGTTGAGGATTGTCTACCTTGAAACCCGTCCATATTGACTGTCTACGTTGAAATTAATCTTGATTATATTAATTCATTCAGGTATGTCTATGGGGAGAATACGTCAAGTGTACCCACCTAAAATTAATTTATTTTTTTGATCGGATTGAAATTTGGCTGAATTATAGTCCTCGTGGACCTATATTAATTCACCAAACCAAAGCTCCATTTATAAACCGGTTGTTAATATACAGGGGCCTCAAGTTTCCACTTTTTCATGCGTTTCTTCATCTTCACGTTAGTGTAACTTCTTTTTGGATGATCCGATTGTACTTTTATTATAGAATTTTGGAAAGCTCTTTTCATGTACTTTAAGACTATAATAATGATATATATATATATACACACACAT
>CAKNXH010057029.1:36494-46668 GCA_932178445.1 Andricus quercusramuli
GCATCCCCGAAGATCCTGAACTCGTTGACAGAAGCGCTATACGACACCTTTGCGCTGGAGAGACCTATACATACCTGGGCGTGCCACAAAGCCGCATTCAGGACGTAACATCTATAAAGGATACTCTCCGATGCAGATACAAACGTCTCCTCCGACAGATATGGTCTTCCGAACTGTCGGCGAGGAACAAAGTATCTGCAACGAACATGCTTGCCGTCCCAGTAGTACTCTATTCATTTGGAGTAATTCCATGGACGAAGGACGAGCTGAGATCCCTCGATATCGGGTCCCGAAAGGTCATGCACATGAACAAAAGCATGCACCTTAAGTCTTCTGTTCCACGACTTTACATCTCACGCCGTCAAGGTGGTCGTGGAATACTGAATCTTGGATGTCTTCACAACAGGATTATTCTGGGTACAGCACATATTGTCGCAAATGGGCAAGATCCTCTTCTTAAAATGGTCAGAAAACACGAAGAAGTAGGCAAAGGGGCGTTTCTTTACAAAGCAGCAGAAGAGGCTGCTGAAACACTCGGCCTTGACTTCAATATCAGGGGTGAGCGAAATGCATCAAATCTTATCCATCTTGAATACTCACTCCTGAAGGCCCGGATTAAGAAAGCACAGGAGAAAAACTTCCGCGAAGAGCTCCTCGACAAAAAGATGCACGGCATCTTCCACAAAAATGTGGAAGATCAGTCGATGTCGTATGAGCTGACGTTTGCTTTCCTTAGATCACCCGGATTGAAGTCGGGCACAGAGGGCTTCATTTTGGCATGTCAAGATGGTGTCATTTCCGCTCTAGCATACCGTCGCCACATTTTGAGCCAAGATATTCCCGATGATAGCTGCAGAGCGTGTCATGAACACCCCGAGCATCTAGGACACATACTATCTAGTTGTCCAGCTCATGCGGGAACAACCTACATCCAAAGGCACAATGCGGCACTGAGAGTGCTTTATTACCATCTCTGTCACTCTTACGGCATTAGCCCAAATACCTCTCCGCTGAACGCCCCTAGAGAAATAGAGTCAATTGTCGAGAATGAGAAGTGCCGCATATATTGGAACTTCATATTCTCGACAATTGTTTCTGTTGCACACTCGAGGCCTGACATGGTTCTTCTTGACTTCGAGAAACGAAACATGTTCGTTATCGAATTTTCGGCACCAGCGGACAAAAACGTCACAGCGAAGGAGAAAGAAAAGAAAGAAAGGTATAAAGACCTTATGAGGGAGTTGCGACGGTTATACCCGGAATATTCTGTTAAGCTAATCGTCCTGATCATTGGCGCTCTTGGAGGTGCCAAGGTTTCACTTGTTAATAGCCTGAAAAGCATCCCTGCGTGTCAACAAAATGCTGAGAGACTTGCAGGGAGAATGCAGAAGGCGGTCGTCCTTGGGTCGCTCCGTGTCCTCAGGGTGCACGAGACTTTCGCCGGATCATCGTATTGAGTTCGCGCAGACTGTAACCACCCATCTCACGGTCGTGAGGCGTGGTTACAGCTGAAATTTTACCGCGATTTCGCTGGGAGCGGGTGCAATTTTTTTAGATTAGCACCCGCTCCCGGCGAAATCCTGCGGTTGTCCTTATGACAAACTTTCAACTATATATATATACAGGGTGACCCATTTTAATCTATAATCCCGAATATCTTCTAAACTACCCCATCAACATAAAAAACGGTTCATACAAAAGTTGACCAGGACATAGGGGGGCATTCAACTATACCATTGATTTTGACCTTGAGGTCAATTTTCAAGGTCATTTCAAGGTCAAGACGATTTTTTAAAATGGAAACTCCTATTTTTGACTGCAGATTTGAAAAGAGCGACAAATTTTACGTCAAAAATGTACTATGGAAATTTTGTTTTTGTAATCTTGAAGAGGTCAAAAAACAAGCTCAAATGTACGAAAAGGATCAGATGCCTTTTTTCTGAATTTACGTGGTTTTCTGGGTAAAGCAAACGTTTGAGATGCTTTAAAGAAGTCGATAAAATGTAAAAATGTGAACCACCTAGACCACCTTGTCAGCTACGACCTTCAGGTCAATTTTCAAGGTCATTTAAAGGCCAGGGCGATTTTTTCAAATAGAAATCCCTATTTGAGACTGTGGATTCGCAGAGAACGGGAAATTGTGCGTGAAATTTGGCATTTTAAAATCTTTCATTCTGTCCTACAGAAGGTAATATCAAGGTCAATTATTTGAAAACCGCTTAGAAGCTTTTTTTTAATTTAGTGGTTTTCTGGGCAATCTCAACGCTGAACGTGCCTTCAACAACTATAAGATAAGTTGTACAAATTTCGACGACCTTGGCTAAATTGACCTTCAAGTGTAGTTTCCAGGTTTATGAAGGTCATTTTTAAAAATAAAAAAGTTCCAAAAAATGAAAGCACCTTGACTTTACTTTTAGCGTTACCCGGAAACAATGACGTGGAAGTAGGAAATTCTCTTCCCTTTTGGGTGCTTGACGTCGTTGTTCCTGGGTAATGCTAAAAAAGTAAATCAAACTTTTGTAAAAAAACGGCAACTTTTTTATTTTCAAAAATGACATTGACCTTCATAAACCTTGAAAATACACTTGAAGGTCAATTTAGTCAAGGTCGTCGAAATGTGTGCAACTTATCTTATACTTGTTGAAGTGCCAATTTTCACGTACAATTTCCCGTTCTTTACGAGAGCGCAGTCTAAAATAGAGATTTCTATTTTTAAAAATCGTCTTGGCCTTTAAATAATAATAATAAATCTTTAATGAGTTCGTAACAAGAAGGATATGTACATGGCAGACAGAGTTAACATAAGAACCCAAAGGGCGAGGTACAGCTTAAAGCTGCTTTCAAACCTAACCCTCAATGAATGACCTTGAAAATTGACTCGAAGGTCGCGGCTGGCAAGGTGGTTCACATTTTTACATTTTATCGACGTTTTCTAAGCATCTGAAACGTTTGCTCTACCGAGAAAACCACGTAAATTCAGAAAAAGGGCATCTGATCGTTTTTGTACATTTGACTTTGTTGTTTGACCTCTTCAAGGTCACAAAAACAAAATTTCCATAGCACATTTTTTTTGTAAAATTTTCCGCTCTATTCAACTCTGCAGTCAAAAAATAGAGGTTTCCATTTTAAAAAATCGTCTTGACCTTGAAAATTGACCTCAAGGTCAAAATCAATGGTACACTTAAATGCCCCCATATGTCCGGGTCAACTTTTGTATGAACCGTTTTTTCTGTTGATGGGGTAGTTTAGAAGATATTCGGGATTATAGATTAAAATGGGTCACCCTGTATATGTATATATATTTTTTTTTAAATCAAAATTGAAATTGATTTTTTGAAAAAAAAAAAGAATATATTTCGAAAAAAAAGCTTTTTCAAACTCTTTGAAAGAATGTACACAAAAAAGTGGGCAGGAAATTTTTTCTTGGTCGAATTTCCGGCCCACTTTCTATTGTACATGATTCAAAAGAGTTTAAAAAAAGCTATTTTCCGAGATGGAAATTTTTTTTGAATATGTTTTTTTCAAAACAAAACGACACAAAAAGTACACAAAAAGAGCTTTCCAAAACTCTATGATAAAAGTCCAATCACATCATCCTAAAAGAAGTTACACTAACGTGAAGGTGAAGAAACGCATGCAAAAGTAGAAACTTGAGGCCCCTGTATATTGAAAACCGGTTGATAAATGGACATATGGTTTAGTGAATTAATATAGGGTTTTAACCAAGTTTTAAATCGATAAAAAAAATTAATTTCAGGTGCGTATACTTGACCTCTTCGGCCCCTTATATAAAAGTTACTTTAAGTAAACAATTGATTTACAGTAAACTAGAATCAAAAGATAAATTAAAATGAAAGAAAATCTGATTCCGGATTTGACAGTTTTCCGGTGTTTTGAAAGGTATAATTCGGAAGATACATACCTCCAAATGTGTGATGATTGACATCTCAAGTGTGGGAGAGATCGTTGTTCAAGCTTTCGGAGCCTACATCCGTGCCAATCATCACTAAACATGTTTATAATATTTTACTTCGTCGTGTATTTTCTCAGATATGATTAAGCTCTCGCTTCCCTAAGTTCGCCACCGTGCAACATGTGTTCCAAGAGTTTACATCGGGCATAACGCTCCTGTGGTGCATTGGACTTGAAGGCCTCCTTCGTAGGCTAAATGATATTATGCGGACGACTTTGTTATACTAAATAAGGGGGCTCACCTGAAAACTTTGATGGAAATTACAAGTTCTACGCTGCGCATCGTTCAGCTCTGGTGCGATAGCTCAGGGCTCCCGGAATATCTGAAGAATACCAGCCTGTTCATTCAGTTAAATAATACCTCAGAGTAATCCTGGATAGCAAACTGAACTGGGGGAAGCAGCTGGAGACCCAATGCAAAAATTCGTCACGACATTTTTCATGTGCAGAAGAGCCTTTGGTTTGACATGGGGTCTGGGGCCTAAAATGCTTGTATGGCTCTATTACACTAAAAAAAGTACAGGAGCTCTGTGTTACCACAGCGTAGCATGACTGTGCGAAACGTGCATACGTCAGCACGCCTTGTAGATAAGGAGATCATCCCTACTCTTTTAGGCCAGTTTCTCTCGCAAAAGTTGAAGAGAGACGTCGTACCAGCCTTTAAGACGTCTGCTGCTCTATGCTGAAAACATTTGAGTAAGCAGGCAGCCTGTGGCGTATAGCCGTGATATGAACCGTGCGTTGCGCTATACTCTATCCTTTAAGCGAACCTCCGTCTCGGTTTTGGGATCGTTGCGGTCCTAAAAGTGTAGCGCGGGTTTTTAGTCGGGTATGTCACGCAGGGCTACCTGAAATAAATTGTCAGGTGTTTGCTCATGGTGAGCAGGCGTGACGGTAACGTAATTTACCTCCGTTTTTAATGAATAAATGATATTTATTTAAAGAAAAAACCATTTTTGAATTCATTATATTCGGAAATTTTTCAAATCGGAAATTAACTAGTTTGAATATTTTATAAATCGGCAATTTTCTGCCAGAAATTTTATTATTCGGGAATTTTCTAATTTGGGATTCTTATATTTTGGCTATTTTATAATTTCGGAATATTCATTATTCGCCAATGTACGAATTCGGGAATTGTACTGTTTCGGGAATTTTACTTGTTAGAATTTCTCAGTCGTCTCGATTAAAAAAAGTCTGAAAAATAATAAATATTCTAAGATTATCTAAATGGAATTAATTGAATAAATGAATTAATTGACTTACTTACATTAGCCTAATTAATTCAATTAATTAATGAAATCAGATAATATTAGAATATTTATTATTTTTTAAGATTTTTTAGAATCTTCGATTTTTTTTTTATTTAATATTTTTTTTGGCAAGTTTAAAAATATATTCAACTGAGTTTCTATTTCGTACTTAACTTCTATCAAATTTTAATGACAGTTTCTCGATAAATGAATCTTGAATATTTCAAAATGTCCTGCAATGAAATTTTCATATTCTCTCCTGGATGTAAAAATGATTCGACGCATTATTATTAGATGGCAGAGTTTGCGGTTAGTTATGAATGAATATGAAACTATAATATCCGTGACGAAAGTATCGGATAGGAATTCATTACGAATTATTCCGGAATCTGCATCTGAACCAATTGATCCCAGTTCGATCCAAATCGGTTAAAAATTAATCCGACTTAATCTGGTTAAATCCGAACTTCCAAACTGAACCAAATTTTGTATCCAAATGAATTCGAATCAATCCGAAGGCGGATTGACCTGATCCGATTTTGAATCCGAATATATCCGAGTTCGGATTGAATTTGATTCATTCGGATTGAAAATCGTTTTGGGTCAATCCGAGTTCGGATTCATTCGGATAGAACAGTTGATTCGGATTGAATCCGATTAATTTTCAACCGATTTCGATCGAACGAAATGTAGACCTTTTTTCGGATTAATTCGGATTAACTCAGATTGGTTCGGATATAGATTCCGGAATAATTCGGATAACTTCGGAATGAATTCCTATTTGAAAATTTCGCCAGGAATATCATCACGAAAACTGTATGTCCCAAACAAATAATTTATTTGGACATTCTAACAAGCATAATGAAGATCGGTACATGCTTCATAAAAGGCTAAACTGATAGAACAACCATTAGCGAGTGTTTTTCTGTTTGTGGAGTAGCAGTGTTTTCACTAGTTTGTACAGCGCTTCACCCTCTATTTCAATGAGCTCCCACCCCAAACGCAATAACGCTGCTACTCTAAACATTCGTAAGACCGTTTCCTGCTGCGACCATGTACCGAGGGTTTCTGCTGAATACGGTTACACTACTCAATAAGCAGTCACGGGAAGGGGTCCAGGGATGGTCCCGAAGGAAAACCCTCCAAGTCAAGGCGTTAATCCACCGTGCCCAAGACTGCGTGGCACCAGGGATGTGGTGTTCCAAACGGTGTCTCTGGGATACCAGGTCGCCTCCTAGAGTAAACAGACCTTACCCCCGCATGCGGGGCTCTGCGGGGGTGGACTTTCACTTCCCTAGCTACTCGTGGGAATCAAATGGAGAATCAGCTAAATCTAAACAGAAGTGTGTATGAGGAGATGGGAGGTAAATTGGAGATTGTGGAGGATCTTGACATCAGTCAAAAGACGGATGCTAGATGAAACCTAATGTTTGGAGGCAAAAATATGAAGGAGAGTCGAAAACTCCTTGAGGAATTGAAGCGTGTATTGGTGGGGATGCAGGATTTCTGTGACACCAAGAGAAATATGTTCATGCCAATCAGGCATGGACTACAGGATGCGCAGCGGAAAGTGACTGAACCACTCCCCAAACCGGGAAGCGAGAGAGGGAGCCTTCTGTGAGCCCCGTTGAGTCTGGTGACCCCAGACAAAAGGTGAAGAAACCCAGGACTCGCACTACCGCTGTTGCGTCCTCGATTTTGAGGTCTGATGATGTAGGAGCACCTACTTCTGCACAGTAAACCGCCAGGAAGGAGCCAAAAAGGAGAGCTCGACCCGAGGCTGTCTTGATAAGACAAGTCGAGGGTTCGAGCTATGCCGAGGTCCTCAAGGACCTAAAAAAGAAAGTGAAACCTGACACCCTTGGTGTCAAAATCAAGGGTGTCAGGGAGACAAAGAAGGGGGAAATCCTCATCGAGGTAGGCCCGGCAGCGGACGGCAGGGACATTTAGGGACGTGACAAGAGTAATAAGGACTACGCCCATAGCGGCAATTGGATACATGCTCTCTAAAGAGCCCCTGCACATTGTGATAACCACCGGGGTGGCTTGCATCATGGGCCGTCTGGCAACAGCAAACATATGGTTCTGCAAAATTTATGTTTAAATAAAAAAGATGGTACTATGCTTGAAAAATGTATTAGATGCTGATGATTTTGGATTCGAATTCTAAATTTCAGTTTCTACATTTTCCTCAATAAATATTAGAACTAAACATATTTTATTTTTATAATAAATCTATCGAAAAAAGTTGTATTGATATAGAGCTAAAAAGTATCCAACTCTATAAATATTTGATGAGTAGAATGAAAAGATTGAATTTTGAGGTTAGAGTATTTATCCAATTTAATTGACAGAGAAAATTTGTTTGACCGATTCACAATTGACAGCAAACAACTTTCAGTTGAGGTTAGTCCTTACGCATACGTTGTCAAGCATTTGTTCAAATTTTGTGACGACTTCCGTATTCCGGTTAGCCTTAGTTGAGTGGTGTCGGTTCACGTGTCCCAACTCTCCCTAGAGGATCTCTAGCTCCAAATGAGAGGGGAGGGGGTCAGGAACACGAATTCACTACGTCCTCCGCTGCACTGAGATATTAATAGAGGAAAACGCTGCATGAAGGCAGATTACAATTTCGATAGTCAACAATAGCTGAATCAGGACAAAGCGCCAGTAGTACTGGGAACACCCCAGAGTTGCCAACAGGTGAAAGCCATCCTGAGCTATACGTACAGGATGGACAGAGTCAGGGTAATTTAGAGATTACCCAAAAAAAACCTAAGGGTAGTGGTTCAGATGCTCACAGGGCACAACCGCTTGAATATTACAAACAAAAAATAGGGTTAAATCCCATGAAAGACAAGACAAGAACGTAAGAAATGCGGAAGAGATGATGAACCATCCCTGCATGTCTTATGCCAGCGCCCGGCATTAGCTAGGCTCGGAGAACAAACATTCGGGGCCCATTTCATGGAACTCAAGGAAACTAGATCGCAATCAGTGGTTGTCATCCTGGGCTTCACCAACAGGTTTGAAATGGACTACTGAGAGCGAACGGTTGAGGAAGTGGTACAATCGGCTTTATAGCCTAATCACCGGGACCCCCCCCCCCCCCACACACACACCTATAAACCAAGCTATACTTATATGTGTACATATAATATAAAAATGAATTCAATCTGGAGTGTTTCCACTTTGTTTATATTTGCAATTATATGGTGCTCATTTCACGAGCACTTTTCTTCCCGTTATCAAATATATTTGCTTCCTCATAGAGGAAGCATTAGTTATTTTTTTCAATCAAAGACAAACCAAAGTCTTCATTTTGCTCAATTTAAAAACAAAAATTTACAAATAGCACAAAATTACAAAATAATAAACAAAATTTTTAAATACGAAGACAAATCAAATTTTGTATTTAAAATTATAATTTTTCAAGCTGGAAAAGGGAAGGTAGAAGTTCTGTCGCACCCTATCCCTTTCCCAGCTTTATGATTTCTTTACCAAAATTGTCAGAATTCTTCTATTTGAAAATTATACGGCGCTCCTGATTGGACCAGCTTAAATATTTTATAACTCAAAAACTAAAACTTTAACTGATTTTTGGAAAAGGAATTTTCTATTTATTTTTATTTTTTGCTTCCTCATAGAGGAAGCTTTGTAATGGTGACATTTTTCAAAATTTTTAAATTCATTTAATTAAACCCTCCCTAATTTAAAAATGTCTAATACAATGTTCTAAGCAATTGTCCGGATGTGTGTGTGTGGATGTCACGCTTTTTTGTGAACACGATAACTAGAAAACGGTTGCAGATAAATGGATGAAATTTGGAGAGCTTATTTTCCTCACTAATATCTTGAAACTGACCGAAGGATTTCTGAAAATATTTATTGCATTTTTTCCTAGCACTCAATAATATTTTAAAAATCGGTTTTGTATAGTAAAACTTTTTTCATTCGCATAATTCAAAGTTGATGCAACAATATAAAAGATTCCTTGGTTCGGGACGAATCGATTGACCTATTATCATAATGCATTTTGTCAAAGATTAGGGAAGTTATGGTAATGTATATATTTTGAAAATCGGTTTTTTATAGTGAAACTTTTTTCACTAGCATAATTCAGAGTTGATGCAAGAATATAAAAGATTCCTTGGTTCGAAACGAATCGATTGACATATAATCATAATGCATTTTGTCAAAGATTAGGGAAGTTATGGTAATTTATATATTTTGAAAATCGGTTTTTTATAGTAAAACTTTTTTCATTAACATAATTTAAAGTTGATGCAAAAACAGAAAAGGTGTGTTGATTCGAGTCGAATCGATTGACCTATAAAAAAAAAAATTGATTAGCATTTCGAACTCGAAAGTTCATTGCCTCACTACCCGATTCGGGTAGTGTTTCTAGGTGGATAAATACTACCAGTGTGGGTCCACCACACCCACGACGGGTCAACAACACGCAGTATTCCCCGAACGGTCACCTATCCAAGTACTAACCGCGCCCAACACTGCTTAACTTCAGTAATCTAACGGGAACTGGTGTTTTCAGCGTGGTATTGACCTATAATATTATTAAATGTTATTGAAGAGTAAGGAAGCTATGGTAATGCATAATATTTGAAAATACGGTTTTTTATAGTAAAACTTTTTTCATTAGCATGATTCAAAGTTGATGCAAGAATGTAAAAGATTCCTTGGTTCGGGACGAATCGATTGACCTATAATATCAATACATTTTATTGAAGGGTAGGGAAGTTATGGTGATTTATATATTTTGGAAATCGGTTTTTTATAGTAAAACTTTTTTCACTAGCATAATTCAGAGTTGATGCAATAATATAAAAGATTCCTTGGTTCGAAGCGAATCGATTGACCTATAATAATAATGCATTTTATCAAAGAGTAGGGAAGTTATGGTAATTTATATATTTTGAAAATCGTTTTTT
>CAKNXH010057029.1:46678-62847 GCA_932178445.1 Andricus quercusramuli
AGAGTAGGGAAGTTATGGTAATTTATATATTTTGAAAATCGTTTTTTATAGTAAAACCTTTCTCATTAACATAATTCAAAGTTGATGCAAGAACAGAAAAGATGTGTTGATTTGACACGAATCGATTGACCTATAATATTAATACATTTTATTGAAGAGTATGGAAATTGTGAAATTGCATAATATTTGAAAACACGGTTTTTCATAGTAAAACTTTTTTCAGTATATAATTCAAAATTGATGCAAGAACGGAAAAAATCTCTTGATTCGAGGCAAATCGAGTGATCTATAATAATAATAATGCACTTTATTGAAGATTAGGGAAGTTCTG
This sequence comes from Andricus quercusramuli, assembly GCA_932178445.1. Lineage (NCBI taxonomy): Eukaryota > Metazoa > Arthropoda > Insecta > Hymenoptera > Cynipidae > Andricus > Andricus quercusramuli. Next base: position 47,010 of record CAKNXH010057029.1, read on the forward strand.
CTCATTTATAATATCTGAATCATCAATTTCAAACAGAAAAACTTTTCTCATCGACATAATTTAAAGTTCATGCATGAATAGAAAAGACTTTTTGATCATAAATTTTCAAATAGAGTAATATGATGACAATTTTTGTGAAGAAATCATAAAGCTGGGAAAGGGATAGGGTGCTGTCAGAACTTTTCCTTTCCCTTTTCCAGCTCAAAAAATTATTATTTCGAACGCAAGATTTAATTGGTCTGATTTGTCTTTGTATTTAAAACATTTTTTGTATTATTTTGTAATTTTTCATTTTTGGTATATTTCTATTTTTAAATTGAGCAAAATGAAGACTTTGGTTTGTCTATTATTGAAAAAAATAACTAATGCTTCATCTATGAGGAAGCAAATACATTTGCTAACGGGAAGCAAAGTGCTCGTGAAATGAGCACCATATAATTATAAATACAAACAAAGTGGAAACACTCGAGATCGAATTCACAGCTATTTATTTATATATAGCTGTATAAGTCCGGACACTTGAGTCTGGGACACCCTACACAGGGTGTCTCAGACTTATATAGCCATATAAAAACAAAAAAATAAATAGAAAATTCCTTTTCCAAAAATCAGTTGAAGTTTTAGTTTTTTAGTTATAAAACATTTAAGCTGGACAAAATAAAATAAAAATACATTAGTGCTGAATTGAATCCTGCAAAGATTGTTTGAAAAATTTTATTATGTGCAAAGAAAATTTAGGGCGAATTTTTTTCCATTTGAGGCGCATGTGTTTTTAAATTAATTTGTTTACACAGGTTTTATAGAATTATTTTTATTTCACATTCAAACAATAATTTAATAAAACTTTAAATATTAAACAAATATTTCTGTGATAAAAATATTATATACGCCGCAGGCATGATTCGCGCGTATTACGTGCCTGTTTTCAGGAACTTAAGTAGCCCTTTATGGGTCAGTGGTGGGAGCAGTACAATAATGGCCTCATTTTTGTACTGTACAATAATGGGGCCATTATTGTACTGCTCCCACCACTATCCACTATCCATTATAGTCCGCGTATCATTGGAGCATTAAGCAATACTTATCGTACATGATAAACCTACAGATAAAGGGGGAGGTACAGAGGGGTGTCGGGGGTGGGTTGGGGGTGTGGAGGGGGGCAGGTAAATTTTGGAAATTTTTTTAAAATTTGAGAATTTTAAATTTTGTTTGAAAATTTCGGATATTTTCGAAAATGTTTGAAAATTTTTTTAAATGTTGAAAATTTGTAAATATCGAAAATTTTTGAAAATTATAGAATTTTTTACAATTTTTGAAAATTTTGGAAATTGTAGATATTTTCCAAAATTACTCAAATCCCCCGAAAAATTTCAAATTTTCTTCTCCCACCGCTATCCACTATCCATTATAGTCCGCGTATCATTGGATCATTGGAGCAATACTTATCGTACATGATAAACCTACAGATAGGGGTGGAGGCAGCAAATTTTTGAAATTTTTTTTAAATTTGAGAATTTTGTTGAAAATTTCGGAAAATTTTTAAAAATGTTGAGAATTTGAAAATTTCGAAAATTTTTGAAAATTATAGAATTTTTGAAAATTATAAAATTTTGGAAAATTTTTGAAAATTTTGGAAAATTGGGGATTTTTCAAAAATTACTGAAATCCCCCAAAAAATTTCAAATTTTCAAAAATATCCAAAATTTTCATATTTTCAAAAATTTTTAGACGAGCAAATATCAACCGGCTCAGTAAAAATCTTGTTAACCGGCGCTAAAGGTGAATTGTACCGATTCGACTCGCTACGTCAGACCTCCCCTGTGATACATGATAATCGGGGGCAAAAAACTTGCAAATCATGCCCTTGGTGTATAAAGTATAATGTGCACCATGGAACTATGTCGGTCATTACGCCTTGTGTGTTTGCAAGACTCGTCTCCGCCTCGCGCTCGTCTACGACTTGTATTGCAAACGCACACGCGGCATATAATGACCGACTTTAGTTCCTTGGCGCTCAATGTACTATTATTATCGTATTTTTAGTAAATAAATAATATTTATTAAGAAACAACTTTTTTAATTATTTAAATTCTACAATTTTATAATTAAGGAATATTCTAGTTCAGACATTTTATAATTGGGCAATTTTATATCGGGAATTTTATTATACGGTGATATTATAACAGGGATCACAGCGCAAAGGGAGCTCAAGAAAGGGGAAATAGGGTAATTTTCTCACGAAAAAGAGGAAAAGTAGGGGAAAGATTAAACATTTATTTTTGTATGTCGAAAAGAGCAAACAAGCTTTTTATAAAAAATTTTGTATTTTTAAATAATTTCCAATGATTTTTCAATAATTTCTGCCATTAAAGAATTTATTTTTAAAAAACGGATATACCTAGTCTTAGATCGTTGCAAGTCCATTCACCATAATTAATACTTTCAATGAAAATTTAAAACTACACTGTTCAGTAGAGCGAAGTAAAATGCTGAAATTAATCGAATCGTTTGAGCTAAGGGATAAAAATTTGTGGTCCGACATCCAAAACAAGTGAAGAAAAAAATTTGAAATCAGTTAATACCTTCTATTCTGTTTTTTAAATTTACAATTAAAAATTTTTTTAATCAAAAAAAAAATTGTCTTGTCTACAATTGCTTGAAAGTGTACAAAAATATGTTTTTTGGATTGATTCGAACCTGAAATTTCAGAAAAGCATTTGAAATAAATAATATGAAATTTCAGCTTGAAACGAAGAAATGTGTTATTATTTTTTTTTTAATGGGAAACATTTCTTTTGGTGGTACTTATGAAGTTCCAAAATCGCAGAAACAAATTTTAAACCCCAAAAATCCTACCTTACGACAAAAGTTTTTTTTTCCGAAAAAATAAAATGATAAAAGGTTTCTGTGGTTCAAGCTGAATGAATTTTAGGTTCGAAATATTCAACTTTTTTTAAATGTGTGATTATGACTCAATCCAAAAGAACATGTTTTTGCACATTTTCAAAAAAATTGTTACTGCGCAAAAAATATTTTCTTAAATTTTGTATTTTTTTATTGTTGTTTACTAGTAAAAGCTGTAAATATAAAAAATTCATCATAATTTTTGTACCAATAGAAAATATATTGAATTTGAAATCATTACATTTTACTGATTACATTTTTTTTCACTTTAGTCGAATACCATTCCACAAGTTTTTTTCTCCTCAGCTACAATGATTTGATTTTTATTTAGTATTTTCACTCCGCCCTAGTCTTCAGTGCTCTTAAACTCAGATTAAAAATTGCTCAAGTTAGAACATTTAACATTGCAGTTGATGAATTTGAAATATTTAATTTTTTAATTAGGTCGGTATATAAAGTGTCCACCTTCCAATACTTATTTGAAGAGTATTGTATATTCTGTATTGTTATTGGTACTTTACTTATTCATGAATAATTTATTCAAGTGCTATACTTGCTTTAATTATTATTCAATAATGGGTACACTTACTAATTTCAGAGAATTTTCCGCGTAATTCAAATATTGTATTTTCAAATATCGTATATTTGAAGCGAAAAGGGGAAAAAGGGGAAGTTTTTTGAGAATGGGGGAAAAGGGGGAATTTCAAGAAAAAAAGGGAAACTAATAAAAAAGGGAAACTAATAAAAAAAGGGGAAGAATGTGCCCCCTGTTATAAACTCTGCGGGTATTTTATTGAACGGGAATTTTACAGTATCAAGAATTTTATTTTTCGGTATTTTTCAGTCGTCCCTAGAAGTACAGGAAAATATTCAGAATTTGGAATTTGCTATGTCATAGAATTATTTTCTTTACTTATGGTTTTAGAATTTTTTCAAGCATGCGTGGATTGTTCAAGCATGAAAATACACTACAGAAAAAATGGACAATTACATACAATTCAGCATTACATACCAAACTCTAAATTTTTAAAAGTTGCTGTAATTCTAATGTCGGCTCCTGGATCTTGTCGACTTTCTCACTGTATTTATTTTTACTCAATTTCATCATAAAAAATTTGATAAACCACAAGTTCTTATTTATCTCATCTCATCAAATACCGAAATTAAAAATTGGCTATAAATCCAATTTTGATTTCTGGGTCCTGGCGATTCTTTTCCTAGTGCATGTTGATCACTGGAAAACGGGGGTGAATTAAATAGGAATGATCTCTTCCGAAATAACTGCTTAAAATCAGAAAAAAATTGAGTAGAGTTTTTTTCTTTCTAGGTGTAAAAAAATTTTAACTGTCTATCGATTTCGAAATAAATATGCTCTTTTAGGATTCCAATACTTTTTTGGGTTGAAGTGATTTCAAATTCCAGAATTTCCCAAATTTTCAAGCTGGCTATGATTTCAATTAGAAATTTCTCAGTTTTATAATAAGCACCTCTAAATATAAGTAGCTTAATTTTAAAGAATAATCGCAAAAAAAAAAATTTTCAAGGCTTCAATTCAACAACTCGAATTTTAACGTGAAAATTTGTCTATTCCGAATGCATATAGTTTGAAGAACACAAATATTTATGGTTTAAAATACAAATTAATAAAAATATTTTACTTATTTTTCACAATAGACATGTTTTGCCTTTAAAATTGAATAATTGTTGGTCAAACATGAAAAAGTGGACTAATTTCAATTTTATAGTGTTTCTATTATATGTTGAACCATTTAAGCCTCTGAACTTTTTAAAGCGTTTTGAAACTTTTTTTAACACTTTTTAAAACACTTTTTGTCGATAAGAAACAACTTTCTTCCACCTAATAACTGTTTGAGAGTAGAAAGAAGTCAAAAGAAGCAAAATTATAAAATCTGATGTTTTATTTTTGTGCTGATTTCGTGAGAAAGCAAAACAGCTGAAAAAATGGGAAATTTACTGAAGAAAATGATGAATATTTTTTTTCGCATAAGGTCAGAAAATAAAAAATGTGTACACCTCAAATTTCAAAAAGAAAAGTGTTTTTTTTAATGTTACGATGTTGTTATTTAAATACGGTGGCGAGTACATACCTCACAGGTTGTGCGAATTGATAAATTTATGTTTCGAGACAGGAGAAGTCCCAGACGATTGGAGAAAGGCGATTATTGTACCAATATATAAAAAGGGAGATAAAAGCAACTGCAGTAATTACAGAGGTATCAGCCTACTAAGTACCGTAAGTAAAATATACTCAAAAATACTTATTCGTGGGGTAATGGAAATTACAGAAGAGAAGATATGGGAAGTCCAAAGTGGATTTATGCCAGGAAGATCATGTACAGATCAGATATTTAGCCTAAGACAGATCACCGAAAAAAGCTTGAGAGTAGGAAAGAAAGTTTTCTGTGCATTTATTGACCTAGAAAAAGCATTCGACACGGTAAATAGAAGTAAACTTTGGGAAGTCCTTAAAGAGTATGGAGTGAATGGAGGGCTCCTACAAGCAATAAAAACAATATATACGGGTAGTAAAGCTAGTGTAAGGGTAAATGGGAAACTGAGTGACTGGTTCGATATTATGCAAGGCGTGAAACAAGGATGCGTTATGTCCTCGTGGCTATTTATCATATTCATGGATAAGTGTCTAAGAACTGCCCTCTTCAACGAAAAAGGTATAGATCTCGAAACCGTCAAAGTACGTGGGTTGGCTTTCGCAGATGACAAGATTGTTATGGCAGAATCAGTCGAAGACTTGCAAAGAATGTTGAATAAACTTAACACAAGAATGAAGAACATGGACCTCAAAATTAACGTGAATAAAACGAAAGTCATGGTTTTTGAGGGAAAAAGTGAGAAAACAATATGCAACATTGTCCTAAATGATGTGAGATTAGAACAAGTTGACAAGTACGTATATCTAGGTAGTCTATTCACTAGCGACGGAAAAATAGATGGGGAATTAGATAGGCGCATATATAAGGGTAAGCAGGTTATCGGTAGAGCAGGGTCCATCCTCACGAATAAAAACATATCAAAAAAAGCTAAAATGGCCATACATAATTCCATATTCGTACCAACTGTACTATACGGTAGCGAGGCATGGACCTGTCAAGAAAAGGACAGGAGTAAAATCAACGCGATCGGCATGAAACCTCTGCGCATAATATGCGGAAAAACACTGATGGACAAAGTCCGAAACGAGATAATCCTCAAAGAATGTGGTACAGGAGACACGCTAGTTGACATATGGGAAAGAAATCAGTTAAGATGGTTCGGACATCTTGAAAGAATGAAAGATGAACGACTGACGAAGCAAGTATATAAAGGTAAAGTAAATGGCAGAATGCCCAGAGGTAAACCGCCGAAAGAATGGTTAGAATCTGTAAATGAGACATTTATCCGAAGAGACATAAGAAGTCATAGGAACAGAAGAGCTTGCATGAAGAAATGCATGGACGTAAAGGAAGCTAGAGTAGTATGCCAGGACAGAAATGTGTGGCGACAAATAGTTTATAAGCAGAGTGACAATAGAGTGAATGATGCCTGAAACAAAGACCTTAGATACTAATGGGCCCAAGTGGGGAACCATACATAACAATTTTGTGAGGCTCCTCACTTGGGGTAATCGCTAGAGAGATTGATCAGCAACCTGGGTCGGAGCAGTGTTGCGGAGTGAACGTGTTATTTATATAAATAACACGAAAACTCCAGATCAATCTAAAATATCTATACCATAACACATATACCTATATACCTATCTACCTTATACCATATAACGACCTACTTTACACCTATATACCTATCCCACTACTTTCCAACCGAGCAAGTCACGCCTACCCCGAAAGGGAAATGGCTTAATGGTATAATAATAATAATAATATGCAATATATTGAATAATTTGAAATATAAAGCAATTTAAATTTATATGCAAGATTCTTAAATTGAAATTGTTCAATAATTTTAGATTGAAACCTTTTAAATCATTAAGTTAGATATTGAAATTTTTTAAAGATACAGGATTAGAAATGAAACGTTTTTTAATACTTCACTCATTATTTTATAAGGACTGAAATCGTATAACTTCAGATGAATTTGAAAGCAGGACTGTTGAAAATTAAGATTGCTTGAAAGAATTGAATAAATGTTTTACTCCTTAAAAAGGTGCTTTTTCAAGTTTTATTTATTTCTTAATAATTTGGAATCTCCACAAATTATTTATTTTTGTGAGAGAAAATAACACCTGATTTTTGTCAAAATTTAAACAATATATATTTAGTGTTCCCTCAGGGTCAATATTACTCAAGGTAATTTTCTGTACAAAATATTTAAAATATTGAAAAAAAGTGGAAAAAATAAGATAAAAGCCAAATTTTGTAAATAAAATTAACCTTCGTCGACCTATGAATATATATTTTTAATTCTGGAAAGATTTACAGATTATTTTATTCCAGAAGGAATAATTTTTAATGCAGCCAAAACATTTCACAAATAAAGCTTAAAAATTCACAGCAAAATTAACCCATTTCCACGTCACCCAGGAGGTAGAGTTAAAACGCTTTTTTTTTAAGTAGTTTCCCACGTATTATTACTATACGTAGGACTGCTGTTTATGACAATTTTTTTCGGGATAGTCGTTATGTAATTCTGTATTTTGAAGTAAAATTTAACTTTACTGTATTCAAATTTTTATTTTGAATGAGAATTTTTATTGCATTATTAATGATTGAAATGGATTGCATACAGCAAGAAATAGTAGACACAATATATTTCAAGGGATAGAGATATTCTTTATTAATTTTATTCTATTTTTCTTCTTAACATATAATAGCCGGCATATAAAAGTAATCCAAAAATATTTACTATAGTAAAAAAGATAATTTCGTCAAAACATTTTTTTAATTTCTTATTATTTTCCCATTATAAATTAATCAGTTCATTCTAATGTCTACCACAAACAACTGGTACTAAATTATAATATATCTGCTGAATAGCAATTGATAGTAAAGGCTTCATCCATTGCCAGAGATGGCATGAATTATAAATTAACAACTCACAAAATTTTTAATAACATTTCAGAATAATAACAAATTTTTAGCTCTTTTTGGGTAAGGAATTTTTATCTATTTATTTTTTTCGTAGCTTATGTAGTTAGTCCAAAAATTTAATTTTATAATTTTTAATGTTGTTTTTTCGCGAATAACATAAAAAGTATGCGTCTTATCAAAAAGTAAATAACAACGAATTTGTAGATCTTTTTTGTGTGTACAATTCGTGTCTTTCCATAATTTTTCGCATCTTGCATATTTTGACTGCAAAATTAAATTTGAGATTTTTCATTATTTTTGGTGCGTTCGAAATTTGAATTTTCGGTTTCTCAAACGAATTTGAAAAGTTGTTATGATAATCTTGTAGGGCTTTCAAAAAGCATCGTTTTCCTACTCTCGACTTTTTTTCATATCGTGCATTTTTTGACCTAAAATTTTAATTTTCTTTTTAATTTTGTATTTATTTTATGAATGCTACACGGAGAAAAAAATATGACTATAATAGTAAGAACACTAGTCATGCTTTTGTCGCAGGTTTCATTCAATACTTTTGAAGCGATTATCCCTCGCGAAAATAGCTCAAACTTCGCCTTGCTATATTTGTAAAGAACTCACTCTATTAGAGTATGAGTACTCTTACAAAAGAGATATTAGGCCACGCCTGCTTACGAACCTAGCTTCACAGCAAGCACCGGTACGCGTGGCCTAACATCGCTTTTGCAAGAGTACTCATACTCTAAAAGGATGGGTTTTCTTACAACCGTGGTAAGGCAAAGTTCTTTTATGGTATGAGCCATTTAATGCTAAAATTGTCTAACCTGATGCCAATATTGGTAGGAATTCATACCAATTTCGCGCATAAGTTCCGCGCTGTAATATTAAGAGCTCAGCCTACTATAACAGTGCGATTTTTTTCTCCGTGTATAACTGGGATATTTTTTCATCAAAAAAGTCATAAGGATAGATTATTCGTCTCTTTGAGTACTACGAATAGCCGTAGATAGAAATTTTAAATCTTAAAAAAATGTTCTCAACAATTTGAAAATGCTCTAACTTTTGGAATTTTCATCAAAAATAGCTGTCTAACGAACTTAATTCATTCTCTTAACTTTTTATCATGTTCTTGACTAATTTGCATATGATATTTTCATTCCTGCAAAAAATGATTGTTTCCAAATGTTAATAAATTATTGAAAATGTAGTTAACGGTTTTGATATTATTAACATATTTATTATTTTTGAAATTTTTATTTATAACTTTTGAAATACTAAATACCCTGAAATTTTAAAGGATTTTCAATTCAAAGTTATGTAATTTTGAAGAGTTACAATTGACAATTCTTAAATGTTAAAAATTTGGAATTACAAATAATTCAGTTTTCAAGAACTACATTTTAAAGGTATGTTATTTGGAAATTTTTTTGCAATAGCTCAATTTTGAAGACTTGCAATGGAAAATTCTACAATTTTAACGATTTGCAATTTAAAACTCCTTAATCTTTAATCTTTAAAATCTTTAATTTCTAAAGGTGTATAATTAACAAGTCTTAACCTTTGTTGTGCACACCTCTTTGAAATTACGTATTATGCACAGGGGGTATGTCATACCCCAGTTACTTCAAGCGTTTATTACATACGTACAATTCGTTATTTTGACTCAAATGGAATTGCTGGTTATTGCTTAAAGCTTCCAAGATAAGGTCTAATAGATGGCATTATCATTTTGTAACGTAAAAAAATTATAAATGATGTTAACGAAAAAAAAACGAAAAATTGACTTTTTCACTAAAAAATGCATAAAAATTTCAATTTTTAATATTTTTGAATCAATTTTTCGGGATTATTTTCTTGAAGTACCACACTTTCAAGAAAAAATATTAGTTTATGGCGGAGTTGAAAAAAGTATATTTATTTTTCTATATGAATTCGCGCAATTTGAAAAAAATGAAAGTATTGGTTATTATAAGAAATATGGGTCTATTTTCAAAATAATCGTTTTATTGGCAGCTTTTTGAGTTATTATCACACAAAATGTTGTAAAATTATACAAATATAAAAGAAATGTTGAGATTTCAGGAGCAAATATCAATCTACAACATCACCGAAGCCGTTGGATTATTCGTCCACCACCTGTAGCTGCTCTAGAATGGGGCGATTTCTCAAATTATAAGTCATCTACAGACATTATAAATATCTGTATTCATGAAAGAAGAAAAAACAAGCTCTCTTCCACTATTATTAACATTATTTACGCACTAATAAGCCAAAAAAACGACAAAATGAAAGTTGAAATTATTCATGAAATTATACGTACTGTGCACATGGGGTATTTCACACCCCAGAATTTCCGAACATCAACTTTTCACCACTACCAAGAGCAGAAAAAAGCCGGGCGGGGTAAAATATGTATGGGCTCTTGAAATGTTACTCCTAGACTATATGTAGGTGGCAGCACAGGTCCCGATTCGCATTGTAAGGATGAGAAAAACGCGTTTGAAAATACTGTGGGGTGTATCCTACCCCCGGTGCACAACAAAGGTTAAATTGTGATCATTTTAGAAATCGAACGTCAAGAGTTTTCAATTCTAAATCTTGCAAATAAAAAATAATTACTAAAGAATATGTATGAAAGCGTAATACAAATTATTCATGGACTTTCATCTGATACATTTATTGAAATAACCACGTTTGGCGAAGCATGGATATTTTACGTTTATTATAAAATAAATGTAAAATTTTAGTTTGAATGGTTCTTGTCCGAGCTAAGTTACCACAGTTACCATCAGTGCGCCTCGAGGAGTATGATGAGAGTTGCGTACAGCGCTCCAAGTGGCTGTTGGCAAACTATATCGATAGGTGCTATCGGGGAGTAGTGGAGGGTAGAGGGGAACTGAAAATTTTCGCCGGACGCGCCGTCTATATTTCTCGCAGGTAACTAAGTCATAAAAGAATCTGGAAGTTTTTAAGGCAGTTTTTATCATTTCACACAATCAAAAAAAAAATCAGGAAAAATTAAATTAATGTAAAACATGTGACTATTCTATTTGTTTCTTTATTGGTTTAAAATTAGTTTTCTTACAAGGGGAGTGCGCATGAGACGGATTTTAATAGTTAGTTGTGATACAAGTGCGTAAAATAGGTGATTGTGTGCAATCATACGAGTTAACAATCACCTACGCGCACGTGTATCACACGCTATTTTTTGCAACGCCCGTCCGAAAAAGCTGTCAGGAGGTGGTAACGAAAAATACTAATTTGATATTTTCAATGTTTGAAAAAAATTGAAAAAAAATGTTTGAAAAAAAATTTTGTGAACAAAAATTTGTCAAAAAAAAATTTCGTGAAACAAAATTTGTTTGAAAAATATAATATACTAATTTGATATTTTACTAATTTTATATTACTAATTTGATATTTTCAATGTTTGAAAAAAATTGAAAAAAATTTTTTGAAAAAAAATGTTCTGAAAAAAAATGTTGTGCAAAAAAATGTTTGAAAAAAAATTTTGTGAACAAAAATTTGTGAACAAAAAATTTGTCAAAAAAAAAAGTTGTAAAACAAAATTTTTTTGAAAAAAATTATTGAAAAAAAATGCTGGCGTTTATGCTTTTTTGTCAGATTCTTTTATGACAATTTTCAGATGAGGTGGGAGATTCAATTTCGAGTGAAGACGGCTTAATTTGCTGAAAAGTTTACTTAGATTACTTAGTTTACTTGGATAGAAAACGGTTTATGAGAAAAAAGGGTGGAGGAAACTCGTGCACAATCACTATCGGTTTGAATTATAGGATAATCGAACAAGCTGCGATGGGGCAATGGTCTAGCTTCAAGACTGGAGAGTCTGGAAAGAGTTTTAAAACATATTTTAAGAATATAAACATTATTTTTGACACCAAAATATTTTTATAATGAATTACTATCGGACTCAGGTGAGCGGTTATCAACCCACAAAGTATGTGAATTGGAATAAAATGTTCAATCAACCTGTTTCTTGTAAGATATTAAGTGATTTAGGTACATATGTATTTTCTTCAAGGAATAAAAAAAAAAAAAAATTGATTAGCATTTCGAACTCGAAAGTTCATTGCCTAACTACCCGATTCGGGTAGTGTTTCTAGGTGGATAAATACTACCAGTGTGGGTCCACCACACCCACGACGGGTCAACAACACGCAGTATTTCCCGAACGGTCACCCATCCAAGTACTAACCGCGCCCAACACTGCTTAACTTCAGTGATCTAACGGGAACTGGTGTTTTCAGCGTGGTATCGCCGTTGACAATTTTCTTCAAGGAATACGATAATTAATTTTTATTATCGTTTAAAAAGTTTTTTTTTTCAATTATTCTTGTTCATTCAATATCTCGTACTAGGATATTTATCATTTTAAATATTATCTTCATTATATTATAAGAATATTTATGAAGTCAGTACCAACTTTTGTTTTGCAGACAAGAAACTAAACTCAATTATGATTTTCTGGCTGGACAAGATCCACTTATGGAAGGTTTCATCGAAATTTTAGTTAATTTGAATGAAACAATGCCCTCTTCATCAGAGATCGATGAATCAGAATCCTTCTGCGAGGGCAAGACAGTTCGTAAGAAAAAGCAAAATTATACCTACACAAAGACAAAAGAGAAAAATTACCACTGAAGAAGCCAAGACTTTGAAAATCGAAAAAGATTTAGGAAAACATCTGGTATTGCCAGGATGCAACTTAAATTGCAAAAAAAACATCACATGCGTCCTAAACTAAGACCCAAGACAGATTTATATATAAACATCTTCGGTAAACGTTAACTGAAATTGAAATCTTACACAAAGCAACTAATAACTCACACGCATGTAGGAGTATGAAAATTTATTTTCTCTTATACGTAATGTCGTGCAAAAGTTTCTGGACATCTATTTTCCAACAGGTTGAAAAAGCACCATAGTTTTAATAATAATGAAATGTAGATTTTCTATCAATTATTGCATAAAAAGTGATAAAAGTACCCGTTTTATGGACATAAATGAGAGCCAGCATGTGTTAATTTTATTAGAAGTTGTTCGAAAAAACGTCAAATGTTCATGTTTCCGGAAAATATCAATAAATTCGGAAATAACCAAGTTTTTATTGTTTTTGGGCTAATTTTTAAGATAATTTTCTGCAAGTCTGTTAGAATACTGTTTTATTAATTTGTTTTAACTCAGTTATGAAAACCTGACTTTATATCAATATTGATAAGTTTCTTAAATTAAGCTTAGGTTTTCATTGCATCGAAGGAAAAATTCTAGAAATATCTTATCAAGTCATTAAAGTAATTAATAAAATTATCTTTGAAACTAGTGCAAAGGTATTAAAAAATGTTAATTTCTTTTTGATTTATTAAAATTTTTCGGAAACATTAAAATGTATATATATTTTTTCATAACTTCTAATGAAATTAATATATTGCTTTCAATTTAAGACCATTAGGCGTATAATTTTATCAGGTTTCATGTAGTAATTGGAAGTAAATTTAGAGTTGAATATTTTTAAAACTAGATTGCTTTTATAAAGTATTGAAAAAGATAGGTCTAGAAAATTTTGCATAGTAGTGTATTACATTCTCTTATAAACTATCCAATGTAGGTGTATTCTATTTCTGTAAAATTTAAATCTATCACTTATATCCCGAAAACCATCATTTTCCACGATTTTAAGAAAAATATAATTCTCAAAAAAATAATAATTGTTTGAATAATTAAAAATTATTTGCAAAATACCTGGAAACTCGTCCCTTAACAATTAAAAATAATACTTATTAAAAAAACCAAAGAATACCGTTTTTCGTAGTAATTTAATAGAAACTGCTATTTTTCAGTTTTTGTATCACTTTCCAAGCACAATAACAATGGCTTGAAAGGGGGGTGGGGAGTCAAAATTAAAACTTGCTGGGTGAAAATTATTCTTTGAACATGCGTTAAGAGGTTTTAATACTTTAATTCACAAAAAGTTCATAACCAGTAGCTCTTTTTTCCATTTTTTTGAAAATCAAGCGATTCCCATTTGAAACCCCATGTTAATTTCAAAGGCTCGGGGGCACGGGTTAACTTTGACAAAAAAAAAAGAAAACAGGAAAAATGTTGAGTTGATAAACTGTAAATATAAATTAAGCATTTATTTTTAAAATTGAACTATAGTTCGACTTTTAAAAATAGAATAATAATAAAATTGATTTTATAAGACGATTATGAATCTGTTCATAATCAAATAATTTATAGATTTTTACGTTAAAAATTGAACTATTTTAATTTGAAAGCCTTAGTAATTAATTAAATGTTTGCATCCGATTGAAACTTCAAAATCCTTTTTCAATTTTAAAAAACATTTTAATTAATATATTCATAATTAAATCTTTATATTCAATTTCAAATCCTATTCAAATACTATTGCATTCTAAAATACTCAATTTTTAAGCATTCAGTTTGAAAATTTTTAATAAACAATTTTTTGTTTTAATATTTAACAATATTTGACTTTGATATTTGAAATGAGAAATTATAAATTAAACATTCAAAAATAACCTAAATAAAATTGAATTATTTGAAACAAAATAAACCTCGAATCGTTCGAATTTCAGGGTGCTGAATGTAAACTTTAAAATCTGCATTGTTTCATTTTTTTTTAATTTTTAATTTGTAAATGACATTTTTCAATTTAGATTTTTCAAGAAAAAACTGATAATCACTAAATTGAACTGCTTTTAAGTTAAAATAGTTTGAAAATGATATAATTTTGAACACTTACAAATTTCTCTGAAAGAACTCTGGACACGCATTGAGGTTCGCTATATCTGTTATAATAAATTTAAAATAAGGAAGTAAAAATGAAACGTTCAAAAATAAACAAATTGAAATTGAATTATTTAGAATAAAATAAGCCTCGAATCATTAAAATTTCAGAGTGCTGAATGCAACCTTACAAATTTGCATTGTGTAATTTTTAATTTATAAGTGAAATTTTTGAATTTGAATGTTTCAATTATATTATATACGATTAAGCCATTTCCCTTTCGGCGAGTCTCTAGGGGTAGGCGTGACACTACCCGATTCGGGTAGTGTTTCTAGGTGGATAGTTTCTTGTAGTAAATAACTACAAGTGTGGGCTCACCACACCCACGACCGCTAACAGCAACGCAGTACACTCGAACTCCAAAGATACGAGAAGTTCGGGAATCGGGAACTCCAAAGATACGAGCGTCAAAGGGGCTCCTACTCCTGCAACGTTTAGATTTCGGGGGTAATGCGTGAGAACGTAGACAGGCCTACTACACGCATGCGCGCGTATGCAATTCGCAGTGAACAAACCTCGAATTCAAATCGGCGCGCACTCGCTCGCGCCTAACTCTCCCAAATGGTGGGGATAGAGGGGAAAAAATTCCGCTCGCATCTTTGGAGTCGAGACGCTCGTATCTGTGGAGTGCTCGTATCTCTGGAGCTCGTATCTTTGGAGTTCGAGTGTAGTATTATCCCGAACGGTCACCCTTCCAAGTACTAACCGCGCCCAACACTGCTCAACTTCAGTAATCTAACGGGAAGTGGTGTTTCCAGCGTGGTATGGCCGTTGGCCATAACAATTTAAAATCCTTTAATTGTAGTGTTTTAACCTAAACTTGTTTTAACCCTTTGAGGGTCATATTTTTCTGATGGATGAATTTTGAAAGTCATAACTGATTTTAAGGTTTTTGGGGTCGCTAATTACGATTCCGGAGTCAGATTTCGGAAATTCAAAATGGCGGAACCAATATGGCGGCAATTTAGAGCCAAATTCGTGGTTTTTTGTTCAATCGGCGAGAAACCAAATGTATGGGAGTTTTTGAGGTCGCTGATTACGATTCTGA
>CAKNXH010057029.1:63247-75074 GCA_932178445.1 Andricus quercusramuli
GATAAACAGGTGGGACGTATATGTCCCACTGCCCCGCAAAGGGTTAAAATGATGTAATTTTGAACATTTAATAAAATTTATTGATTCATTCTTCAAACTATTTCATTTCCTAAAACGCATTCTCTCCTTTGCCTGCTTAGTCAAGCTTTGTTTATAAAATACCGATGCGGACCGATATCAGTTCTCTGAAAGAACACATTGTGTCGCACTTATGTTACGCATCTACATTTAGAATTAGGCTAATTATATTTCATGAAGAAGAAGAATAAAAATTGAAATTTCATTATGAAAAATTCATTATTATGATATTTGTCATTATTATTACACATCTAAGTACTCAAAACTTATAAGAAAAATATTGAAAATTGTTTCTCTTTTTCAAATTAGACACAGCATATTTTCCTCCTGTTTGTAAATAATTTACAATTGTTTAAAGAGAGAGAGAGGAGGGAGAGAGAGAGAGAGAAGCAAGCCTCCGTTCTGTAACATGAGACACAGCGCGTGTGTCAGAGGCCTGCGTTACACTTTCTAGTCGTGGTTTCATTTGAATCAAACGCGACTCCCCATATCGAGGTCTAAGATTTTTACACATCAAAATGTGTCACTTTTTGCAACGAACACAATAGCAGATATATAAATATGAATTATTGGAGCATAGATAAGCAATGTAGACGCATATTTAGTCAAGAAAGAATTGAACAGACCGTAGTCAAGAGATGTACGGTAGGGCCGAATTCCCGTAGAGTTAACACATTAAAATACACTTTCCAACGAACAGGAACTGGAGAATACATAATCGTATGCAAGACTTTTTGATGTGTAAACATCTTAGACCTCGATATGGCGTGCGAAAGTGCGCCGCAGTTCTACCTCTGCGCCGCTAAAGGAGAGAAATCCCGGACGGACCATCTGCCCGGGACTATGAGGTGTTGGTCGTTCCGAGAGGCAGCCTCATCGAGGAAACCTCAAGGACGACCAAGCTGAAGAATATCGCCCAGCCAGGATGCCGAAAGCCGACGAGCCCGGGTTGTGGTACCACCACACCGCTGAGGACGATGCGTGCATCTTGGTCGGGTGATGGTTTGAAGAATGCCAAGCTGGCAGGTAAAAGTAGAAGCCGAAGCACGGCTTAATGGCCTTTGGCCTGGGACTCTGAAGTAATGCGATAAGCGGTTCCGGAGTCCTGGGTTGGCGGGAAAAGGAGTTAAGGTTTAGTGGGTAGGTGCCGTTTAGTGGGTAGGTGCCGTTTGGTAAGTCCCACACTCACCTTCGTTCCTTGTGGACTGCGCGCCCATGTGTGCATCTCAGGTGTATATATTTTAAATGTATATGCGTGGGATGCATATATTGGGCTCGTGGTCCCCAAAGTTCGAATGTGGTTAGTGCATGAGCATTTTTCCGTTTTTACTCCTTTAAATAAAAAAATTAAAAAAATAAACACCTAAATACCTGTCTACCTTATACCATATACCAACCTAATTTACACCTATATACCTATTTCACTATCTTCCAACCGAGCAAGTCACGCCTACCCCGAAAGGGAAATGGCTTAATGGTATAATAATAATAATAATAATAATAATAATAATAATAATACAAATAAGTAGCGTAGGGATGTGGCGACCCCATCGCCCGAGAGCTCCTGCTCTTGCAGTCAGCCGCGTTGCTTTGGGCTAACTCCCCAATGCAACGAATTATGCGGTTACGACACAAGTATCGCGCAGTGCCACCCACAATAGGCCTCTCTCGGATGGAGGCCATGGTTCAGTTGGGAGTGGCAATAGGAACGAACCGAGGCGACGACCAGGCAATGACCCCGGACAAACGCGAGAACATCGATTTAAATGGTCGGACCAACTCAGGAGGGACCTTCTTACCTGTTGGCAAAGAAGCTCACCGGTGCGGAGAGGATTCATGAAGAGGTTGCATGACCGTTGGGGCAATATGCACCCGGAATATGCTCATAAAACGCCTCAGTATTTGAGAGATCAGGTATCCTTCTTGCGAAAAAACGGATATGAAGCTGTTTATCAACAGGAAGAGGAGCAACATCCTCCAGCGAACATTCCACCCGTTCCAGCAAGACCACCTTTGCAGATAGCCGATAATGCCAACATGAGAAATAGGAAATCTATCCACCAAAAAGTCTTCCTCAGGATGGACAAATTAGCTGAAGCTAATACTGCTCTCCGCGAATTGCTCCCCGAAGATGTTAATCTCTGGAATCTGAACTGTGTAGTTTACGAGAAGGCGGTCTCCCTGCTTAGCGACGATAGAAGTAACGATACTTCGGTACGTCTGAGTAAGACACGCGAGCGTATTGCACAGCTTCAGTTCAAAATTGCAACGGCGAGACGGCATGCATCAAATGTTCAGTGCGTGATTAGCTACATAACATCAAATAAAAAGTTCACTCCAAAAGTTAGGGCACTTGCTCGAAACTTGAGGAAAGCAAATCACACCCTGAACAAGTGTAAACTGTCGACCATCAAGCAGCACTGGACGCAAAAAGTAAGATCTCTTTCAACAGCGAAACAGCGCCTTGAACGGCGAGTTAAGTGGATTCAGGAAAATTCCACCTTTTCTACTAATCCTTCCCGTCTGTTCAATAAAGCGTCATGTGTAGTTAAAAATCCGCCTAGACAAGAAGAGATTCAAATCTACTGGGAGCAACTATATGGAGATACTTATCAGCTAAATGAAGACGCTTCCGATATATCACTCTTTCGTAACTTTTGCCAAAGGCAAAGGTTACAAGATCCAGAGGAAGAGTGTCCACTAATTACTGCTGAAGAAGTGAAGAAAGTTATCGCTAGAACTAAGAACTTTTCGGCGCCAGGGCCAGATAAAATCAACAACTTTTGGTGGAAGAAGTTTACTTCTACGCACCAACATCTAGCTCGTATATTTACTACTTTCTTAAACAGAGAACAACCCGTCCCGCAGTGGCTAGTGGAAGGACGCACGGTATTGATCCCTAAGGCCGGAGATTTGTCATGTCCAAAGAACTACAGGCCCATAGCTTGTTTAAACACCAGCTACAAGCTATTCACTGGCATCCTCAAAGAGAGGATATTGACATCTATCGAGCCGGTATGGAGTGCAATAGTCGAACAACGTGGATGCAAGAGAGGGCTGGCAGGTTGCAGGGAGAACCTGTTAATAGACAGGTGTTATTATTATATTATTAATAGACAGGACAAGATTTGTCATAACATCTGACAAAAGACAAGTGACTACAAGCCTTGTCACATATAAGAGGGGGGTCTTTCAAGGAGACTCTCTAAGTCCGATACTTTTCTGCATCTCCCTCTTGCCTCTATCTGTTGTGCTCCGAGGCAAAAGCTCTGGATACCTATGTGGCCCGCCGAACAGAAGAGAATATAAGGTCAACCACCTTTTATACATGGACGACCTTAAACTCTTTGCTTCCTCAAAAAAGGACCTTAACATCCTTGTAGATGCGGTAAATAGGTATTCTAAAGCGATTGGCATGAGCTTCGGACTGGACAAGTGTGCCTGCGTCCACCTACACCAAGGAAGACTAGAAACTACATCATCCAGTGACGATCAGGATGTTCAACTCATATGCGGAAATACCATTCAACATCTTGTTATTGGAGAAACATATACATATCTTGGAATACCGCAAGCGGAAACCCAAAATGTGCATAACTTGAAAACGGCCCTTGGAAAAAGGTATCGCCAAATTCTCAGAAAAATGTGGGCTTCCGAATTATCTGGAAAGAATAAGATCCAGGCGACCAATATGCTGGCCGTTCCTATACTGCTCTACACGTTTGGTGCAGTAAAATGGAACGTCGACGAGTTAAAACAACATGATCGAAGCACACGCAAGATGATGACAATACATCGAAGTCTTCATTCTAGATCTTCCGTACCTCGAATATATCTCCCTCGCGATAAAGGGGGTAGAGGATTGCTAAGCTTAGAGTGTCTTAATCGAAGAACGGTTCTGGCTACAGCCTGCTCAGTTCTAAAAAGCACGGATTCCCTTATGCGACTCGTACATCAACATAAAGTCGCCAATGCTGCGGTGTTTCTATACCATGCAGCAGATAGGGCCGCAGAGGAGCTTGACCTCCCATTTAATTCCAGCGACATTACACATGGCCTAGCATCACTAACACCTCTGGTACTCAAAAGTCGTATACAGGAAGCAGAACATACGCTCCTACTAAGAGAACATGCTGAGAAACCCCTCCATGGTAAGTTCTACGGCAACCTACGTAAAGAAGAGCTCTCGATGGGTCTGTCCAACATGTTTCTCAAGTCTGCTGGATTGAGATCGGAGACGGAGGGATTTCTTTTTGCCTGTCAAGACGGCGTCATAGACACCTTAATTTACCGCGAGCGCATAATGAATGTACCTGTACGCGATACCAACTGCCGAGCGTGCAAGCAAGAGCCCGAAACACTTGGACATGTTCTCAGTGGATGCTCTAAATATGCACGCTGCGCGTACATAGAGAGACGCAATGCAGCTCTAAAAGTGATATATTACCATCTTAGGCATTTCTATGGTATTGATCTATCGCCCGTCTTGCCATACGCCCAGGGGGAACTCGAGTCAGTTGTGGAGAATGATCAGTGTAAGATCTACTGGAATTTCTCATTCTCCACCACTCAACGTATCAGTGCTACGAAGCCTGACATTGTCCTCCTAGATCTGAAGAACAAGATCTTTTACGTGATTGAATTCTCGGCACCAGCCGATGGTAATATTACGGCAAAGGAGGGAGAAAAACGGGCGAAATATCAAGCACTTCTTTTCGAACTGAGTAGGCTGTACCAAGGCTACAAAGTCCATCTTATAATTCTCATAATCGGCTGCCTTGGAGGTATGAAAGCTTCATTTATTAGCCAACTCAACAAGATTCCGGCTTGCCAGCGTCACGCTTATTTCATCGCGAACCGGATGCAAAAGGCTGTTCTCCTGGGATCACTCCATCTGGTCCGTCAACACTGTTCCTCTTAAATTCTGAAAAGATTGGTAGCTCTAAAAAAGTATCCAGAGGTAAAACCTTCATCTCCAACTGTCTTGTCTGCCGCGTAAGGTCATCCGCGGCTAGAGACCTGACTCCAAGAAACAGTGTTGCTCGATGTTATCACGCGTAAATTTCCCGCTCTTGCTTACCTTCTAGGGCAGAAGGAGCAGAAGCGGATGACGTACACGTTCCAGTAGCTTTGGGATTGGTTTCTTTAAGGAATCATGATTGAAGCTTCCGGAGCCTACAACTTCTCAACAAAAAAAAAAAAAAAAAAAAAAAAAAAATACAAAATAATACAAATAAGGGATTTTGAAAGCACCCAAGCTATTTTAATGAATTTCTCAGCATTAAATTCTTTTGAATTCTTCTAAATTCTACTCAATTCAATGTACTTTTAAAAGGGTTTTGTTTAATTCATCTTGAAGTCTTTCAAACTCGCCTTAACTTCTCAAGAATTTTTTCAAATCCTTTTAAATTCTCTTTAATTTTTCAAAACTCATTTCAAAATTTCTCAATTCAATGAATTTTTTCATAGTTTTAAACTATTATGAATTCAACTGATTGTTTTTTAAATTAAGCCTGGGGTTTGATGAATTTTATCGAATTCTTTTCATTTCCCTTAAATTCCTCGAAATTCACTCAAATTTTACTGCAAACAATTGAATTATTCTTTAATCATTATTTAATTTCTTGGATAGAAATTAATAGGGTTTCAAAGATTTGAAGAAATTTGGAATTTTCTTAAATTTTGTTGAATTCTTATGAATTCACTCAATGATATTCAATTCATTGGATTTTCAAAGTAATTCTTTAATTGGTCTTAAATTCTTTCAACCTTAACTTGAATTCTTAGGCACTTCATCAAATTATTTTGAATTCCCTTGAATTTTTCTAAGCTCATTTCAAATTTTCTGATTTCGATCAAGTTTTTTCATATTTTCAAATTGTTATCAATTCATTTGATTTTTTTTCAATTCACCTTAAATTTTTATGAATTTCATCGAATTCTTCTCGTTTAAATTAAATTCCTCTAAATTCATTCCAAGTTCACGATAATCAATGGAATTTTTTGAATTAATTTGATTCTTTTGTATTTAAATAGAATCGTTTTGAAATCTTATGAATCTATCCTGAGTTTGTTACCCTTTGGGCACGAAAAAAGTATCCTATGAGCCTGACAAAAAGTACCCTTTGGTCCCTGTATTTAATCCCATAGGGACTGTGCGCCCTGAGGTAGGAAAATTGGTTGTTCCAAAATGGTGATTCAGTTCCCTCAAAATATAGACTGAAAGTCACGTTATTGCAGTATGGTCAGCGTTTTCCCCCATGATTTACATTTGCTCACAAAAATATTCAACTATCTGTGTTCAGTGATTGGAATATTATCCACACTGTAAAATTTCCTTCGACCGTTGTTATCAATAATGAAGTCAATTCATAGAAGAATGTGTTATTTTGGTCATACGGTCCATTTAAAAATAATAGTGGATTCAGTTGTCAAGAATCAAGCTTTATTCGTCAATTTCATTAAAAACCAACGTACGCTTCGACCTTGTTGCAGGCCTTCTTCAAGGTAATATATAACCTAAGTTAACATAATATACGCAGATGTAATAAACTAAAAACATTTATGATGAACAAAAAAATATAAAAAATTTTTTTAAACAACAAAATGTTTTAAAGTTACCTGTATTGATATTTATCAAATTATTGAAGACATTATATATATATATTACATATTATGTTAACTTAGGTTATATATTACCTTGAAGAAGGCCTGCAACAAGGTCGAAACGTACGTTGGTTTTTAATGAAATTGACGAATAAAGCTTGATTCTTGACAACTGAATCCACTATTATTTTTAAATGGACAGTATGACCAAAATAACACATTCTTCTATGAATTGACTTCATTAAAAAATATTCAACTTTTAATAAATTTATTACCCATAGATTTTTTTAAAAAAGTCCGTTGTCTCTTTATGCACCTTTCACTTATTATCTCAGTTCACACTTTCCCTTTGAAGTTTTCTTTCAATTATGTTATAAAGTTTAGACCGTATAATTAAATCACATCTCTTTGAAGTCGCGTACCTTTTTCAATTACTACACTTATTTAAAAAAAAAATAATATTTATGAAATTACTCTCGTCAGGAACTTCGCCTAGAAAAGAAAAAAGCTTGTGATGTCTGGAAAGTTTAAAAAATTCTCGGATCTTACTCCGAGACATAAGAAGAGGCGTTTGGACAACATTTTCGAAAACAGGCAGCTCGTCGAAGAGAATCAGGAAGACTCGATGTCTCATGAGGATGAAACTTTGGAAGAAAACGCTTTTGTTGGTGAAATTGTGCAACATTTCCTGGAAGAAGAACCCTCATCTTACGCTGACACTGAAAGCTCGCATGAAGAAGATAGCGAAGACTTTGATCATCCTAATATTCCTGCGAGAATCGCAAATGAATCTGATGCCAGTGGATCAAGTGTTTCCGATGATGAAAATGCAGATATTTATGTGCCGCAAAATCCTGTGATTGTACAGAGAAGGGCTTTAAAAAATGCATTCCTAGTAGCCAATATTAATCATAGACAAGGAAAAATATTATTAAAAACATTGCGCCAGTTTCCTTTTCATCTCATTTCTTTACCCAAGGATGCAAGGACTGTCCTAAACACTACAACTATTGTGGGCTCTACACAAGTTCAACACATAGCAGGAGGGCAATATCTGCATATTGGCTTTAAAAAAGCCCTTATTAAAAAATTAGAAAGTCTTCCTGAAAATAAGTTACCAGACAATGTAGTCATTGACTTGAGTACGGATGGTGCTAAAGTGGATAATGGGCTGGATCAGTTCTGGCCACATCAGTATCGAATATGCAATACTGAAGATAGTAGGCCTATTATAGTAGGAATATTTCAAGGAAGACGTAAACCGTCCAATCCATATGAATTTTACGAAGAATTTCTGCAAGAAATTTCAGAAGTACTTGAAGAAGGTGGAATTCTGATAAGAAATCGACGACTTCCTTTATCAATAAGATGCTTCATTGCTGATGCGCCGGCGAGAGCTTTCGTTTTGAACCATTTTGGGCACAATTCGGCAAACGCCTGCTCTAAATGTAAAGTTGAAGGTCACCGGTGCACAGTTCCAGGATTTGAAGGTACAATGGTTCATCCAGGTGTTAGACACGAACTTCGAACAGACGATGATTACCGGAATCTTGTAGATGAGGATCATCATAAAGGCAGAAGTCCGTTAGCTCCTCTATTGCCATTGGTAACCCGCGTCCATTTTGAAAATCTGCATTCCGTTTATCTAGGAAACGTAAAGAAGGTTCTTTCTGCACATATAGGAGGAAAGTTTGGATTTCGCAGATTGAATGGAAAGAAGTTAGACATTGTTGATTTTAGAATGAGAACACTTCAGTCCTACTGCCCATCTAATTTCAATCGTTATCCACGCGAACTCACCATGTACTCTAACTTCAAAGGCACCGAATTCCGGCAATTTTTGCTTTATACTTCACCGGCTGTTGTGAAAAATATTTTCGACGAAGATTATTATCGACATCTGGCGATTCTGCATGCTGTAATGCGTCTTCTGATTTCGGAAGAAACTCCACGAGATATGTATAGCTTATGCCAAGAGGCTTTAGAGATTTATGTTACCTTATGTGAATAATTAAATGGGCAGCAGTTCCTTTCGTATAACGTACACAGTCTGTTACATCTAGTGGCTGATGTCGAAGTTCTGGGACCTTTAGACACATTCAGCGCATTCTGCTACGAGAATAGCATGCCAGAAATGCGGAAATGTTTAAGGAAGCCAGGCTTGAAACTGTCACAAGTGTATAAAAGAATTTCTGAAAAAGAAGATTATTCTTTGACACTTCAGGATAATAAAATTCGAATTTTTCTGACACAAAGACATGCAAAAGGACCTCTTCCAGAATACATTACGGCCGATCTTTGCCAGCAGTTGAAGAAATTAAAAGTTGGCAAATGCACATTTGCTATTACATTGCGTGACAGATACTATTTCCTTAAAAATTCGGAAATTTGTATTATAAAAAATATAATACAAGTTAAGAGACAAGTCCGATTCATTGTTCAACAATTCCGATCCACCTCTGATGTTTATAATGTTGGAGTAACATCTGCATCAGTACAAGTTTACGAATGTCGAAATCTAGAGTGTACATTGAGATCAGTTCCACTAATCGATGTCAAAAGTAAGATGTATATGATGCCAAAATGGAGTAATGTGGAAGGAGAAGAGGAACTTATTGTAGAAAACCAGTGGATATGTGTTTAGTTATTATTACCGCTCAAATTTCGCGCAAATATCAATATACAGTGAAACAATAAGGAGTCACTGAAAATTTATAATTGGTTAAATGACAAAAATATATATGTACGTCACTAATCCATCACATTTACATTCAATCTTGAATCATTATTGCAGCTTTCCCTTCTTTTGTCCATTCTGAATATGAATTAAAAAAATGGAAAAAAGCATGATTATTACTAGTGTATAGAAATTAAATATTGAAATTAGCAAGATGACCCTTTTTAAGGATAATTTTTACAAAGGAAATTTGTTTCAAGCACTAATAATAATTTTCCTCTTCATTGTATTTCAGCAATATGGAACATGAGAACAAAGGAAAGAAACCAAAAGAGATGAAGTTTTCTAGTAGTGGCAGAGAGATTAAGCGGCCGAAGAAAATGGAGACCACATCTTCTGATGATGCACCTCCAGCAAAAAGGTCGAAGCATACAGTGTGCTTCGAAGAAAAGTTACAGATTTTAAGAAAAAAGTTAGAAGAAATTGAAAATAAAAGATCACAGGACACTATTGAAAATAGAACCAAAGAAATTGCCTCCATGCAATTCGAAAATCAAAAATCATCGAATATCAACTCGAACTCCAACATCACTGTTTTGGATGAGAATTCGTAAGTAAATATAAATTTATTATTATAGCTTCAAGGCATAGAATATTATACTATAAGTTCTATTATGTAACTTTTAAACATCTGACATATAATTATATATACAACAATATTAACATTTATTTTCAATTGTTGCTTTATTTTAGAAATTATAATATACTATCAATTTTACTTTCCCTTCGCCACAAAAAAGAACTAAGAATGACACTACTTGCAAAGACAAGGCAAAAGCTCAAGGGTCGATAAATTATGAAACAAAACAGATGCAACATCAGCACTTTCACGTGATTTAATAAGAAACCTCTCTAATGAAACTGATGTACCTCCGACCATTGCTGGATTGCAAAATCGGCCGAATTTAATCAGAAAACTTTTATTACTGATGATGCATACGAAATTTTAGAAAGCGAATCATTAGAC
Source organism: Andricus quercusramuli (assembly GCA_932178445.1). Taxonomy (NCBI): domain Eukaryota; kingdom Metazoa; phylum Arthropoda; class Insecta; order Hymenoptera; family Cynipidae; genus Andricus; species Andricus quercusramuli. The sequence continues at coordinate 73,636 of CAKNXH010057029.1, forward strand.
AATGTGTCCGAAAAAGAAAACAATAATTGAGTTCAAAAAGAAGTGCTGAGAAGTTTAAAGTAAGTGATATATTCGTAAAAACTTGAATAATTTTTTATTTCCTATTCTAAATATTCTATTTCTTTATTTTTGGTGATTAGTATAACTCATACATATAGTGATTGCGGAATCACTTTCACTGCGAGAAATTATGTGATTAATTAGTTTTTTTCACATTTTCAGCGTGTTGCGAAAACAAAACGAAACGATTATTAAACAGAATTAAATAATTGTACAAGAGTTTCTAAAGAGGAAAACTGCCCAGGAGGAGCAATTGTCCGAGAAGTTACTAAAACCTCTCACTAGTTACCCTATGGCTACAGCTCAGGAATTCGCCGAATTAGATGAAGAAAAGAACGCAGAAAATCGACAACTCGTCGGGAGTATATACATTTCTTACATTCCCAGTGGGCACATATGTCCTAAGGTTGTCCTATAGACGTCTTTTGACGGACGTCTTGGGGACACTTTAAAGATATGAAAAGACCCAAATATTTCAAGGTTTTTTACAAGAATCTGAAAATTTCAGGAGGTTTAAAAAAAATAATTTAAACAAAAAAGCTATGCTACACAAGAGACAAAAAAGAAAGAATGGAATAATTAGGAGTGGGTGGGAGAACTAGGTGTGTATATGACTTGTCGAAGTTTTGTTTCAATTTACAGCAAGAAGTTTATTGCAAAGCTCCCCTCCAGCAAAATAAATTCACGAAAAAGAAAGGGATTATGTAAAATATGGTTCTCTCATTTTTATTTATCATTTGTTCATAAATAAAAATTTATTTTAATATTCGTTTATATTTGTTTTGTAATTTTTTTTCAGTATAATCATTTAGTCAATTTGGGCGCCGCAACGGTTAGACAATTTTTGTCTGGCGCTTTGAAACAAATTATGACTGATAATTTAGTCTGCCAATTCACGTGGCTTGGCGGAGAAAACGCAATTAAATTCGGCGACACTAGAGTTGCCAATGTGTTGTACCGTAAGTAACTATGAATCATTATCAATTGAAGGGTTGCAGTACAAAACTAGATAACCAACATTTTTTCGGAAAATGGGGAATTTGTATACCAAATTCTTAAAAAATCAAATACATTTTGTGTTAGAAGCTTTTTTCCGAAAGCTCATTTTTAATATAGTAATAAAAAGATTGGTAATTCAAAACTAGATAACTCACTGTGTACTTGTTTCCCATCTTCTTTTTTTCAATTGCCTAACCTCTTAACTTTTTGCCTTGCGATCAAAAACAATATTTTTTGATACTACTTACATTTATTTATAAAGGAACATACATCTTTCTTCTTTTTATAAAACTTTCAACGACAAATTGTCTGTCACAGTGCGATACCGTCACATTAACCCTTTGCGGGGCAGTGGGACATATACGTCCCACCTGTTTATC